>CM034149.1:157377953-157595561 GCA_019776745.2 Taxus chinensis
AAAGTGTGGGCACTACACTAATAAATATAAAGGGCGTAATTTTTACAAGAGCATTTAACACAAATTTTGAAACAATTAACTTCAATCAAATTCATAGGGGCATCACACTCACATTCCACTCAAATAAGGTGCATTATTTTCAATCCTCATAAGAAGTTCACCACTTCTTAAGTCATCTAAGTACATGCATCAAAAAACATGCCTTACTATTATGTCTGTTACAACTCTTAAATATGTTTGGTAATGTTTTTATGACTTTAAAATCCTCATTCGTACAAAAAACAAGGCCATGACATGGTAAATCCTATCAAAATTGATGCATTTTATAAAGTTAGAAAAAATTATGTGTAACAAATGAAGGGTAGTCTTTAATATAGATTTATATTATTCAGGTATGTTTGTTTAGTTTTGATTTAAATGTGTGTTGTGGTTATTTGCAACATATCATTAGTGAAAAACCATGTTCCATGTCTACACACAAAAATAATATTGATTATTAGACACAGTAATGTTTAAAAATAAACCATAACCCGTGTAGATTTTAAATGGCATACAAGTTTGGAGCTTCAACTTGAGAATAACATGGAAAATTGTATTTGAAACACAACTCCATTTTTAATTGAGATAAAGTGACATGGAACCTAAAGAATGTATATATCAAGTTGTTGTAACATAAAATTAAAAGACACCCAAAGTGGGGATAACTACATGTAATAGATAGTCTACTGTTCCATAAAGTTATCATTTTTTATGTTTGTAATAATTTCCTATTCTTGTAAGCCAAAGTGATACACAACATAAATTAAGTATAGATGAACCAAAGTATTGAGCAAAAAAAAATCCGAAACCAAATTTCACCAAAAGTGTGGTAAGCAAACATTAGATTAGGATAACTATTGCGAAGACAAATACATAACATATATGTGAAGAGAAAAGATGACATGGGCTAAGCCCAAAGGAAGGTTGAGAAAGTAAACATGCTCACTGCAACTAACCAACCAATATGTTAGTAGGAAGAACACTTCCACTGTGATATCATCAATAGTAACATAAGCATAATGAAATATTAAGTTTATGTCACCGAAGACCAAACATACAAACTAATTTAAGATTAATTATTTGGAATAATAACATTGACACATTATATTATTATGATTTATTTACTAAAATTAATAGTTTCCATTAGTAACTAATTTTATAAAATTTAAATCTATGTAAGGACATTGTTGATCAAATAAATATAACAATATTCAAGCAAGAGTGAAAGATATGAGATAAAGACGACTTAACTTGTAAGTATAGGTATGGATTGATGAACATGGTGGAAAGGTAGATCCTGGACTATGTAAGCTCTATTTTTTATTCTGGAATGTGACGATCTCAGGGATAGGAGCACCTAAAATGGGACAAGGCCGCATGACCATTAGTGTGTGTTCTGGGAATTGGTGTCAGTAGGATAGTTGTGATCCCGATTCTTCTTGTGTCGTTTCTTGTTGCATTTAGTTCGTTGTAGGTTGCATCAGGTTCATTGTACTTTTTGATTTAATTTAAATTTTATCAAACCTTTATTTTAGAGTAGCTTATTGTACTAAATGATATTCAGGGAACAAATACAATAGTGCGCAAATAATAAGCATACAACAATGTAAAAACCCTAAGAAAGTGAGAGAGGAAGATGACTTAGTTATTTCTATGTAGTCTGGGAGTGATTTGAGTTGTGTGTCTGTTGGATATGAATAGAACCAATGTCAAATAGGCTCAGTGAGGATTTAGAACCCTAGTGAGGGACATAAGCATCCATAGGAGGACAAGAGCGCCCTGGGAACTAGTGACTAGTCTAGGTGCTTGTGTCTGCTCAAATGCTTAGAGTCTAGTCATTTCTGGGTCGGAAGGGATTTTCTATTAATTTTTCTTTGTCACTATGGTTTTTTTGTAAGATCACCAGTCAAACTTATAACCTACAAAAAAATGTACACCTATACATGTCCACAAAACACATCAAATTAATTAAAAAATATAGAATGTGGAGTCGGACTGACCCTAGCGGTCACCCGAAGAGTGGACTTAGACCAAGAGTTGCACTACATCTTAGAACCCATGTAGTTCTCCATGCTTATATGTGTAATGATGCCATTGTGTAAGTTATATGGTGATAGCGGACTAAATCTAGATTGCTCCAAGTATGCAAAATGTGTGTAATAGAATAGAATGAACTCCCCTCCTGTATTGTGTATGTATATCAATGCAACCCTTGTCCCTTGTATGAATGTGATAGATGTATCATTATAGTGCTCTTGTGCCTTTGTGAAAGATTAGGTGATGATAGATAATGTTTATAGTGTTTGGCCCCTTATTTGAGAGAAGTAACTTCTACGTCTTAGACTCCATGTACTTCTTCTTGCTTGTACGTGTAATGATGTCATTGTGTAAGTTACATGGTGATAGCGGACTAAATCTAGATTGCTCCAAGTATGCAAAATGTGTGTAATAGAATAGAATGAACTCCCCTCCTATATTGTGTATGCATATCAATGCAACCCTTGTCCCTTGTATGGATGTGTTAGATGTATCATTATAGTGCTCTTATGCCTTTATGCAAGCTTAGGTGATGATAGCTAATGCTCATAGTGTTTGGCCCCTTATTTCAGAGAAGTAACTAAGTATATATATGATTCCCTTGTTTGAATTTAGTAATTGAAAATTGAAAGGCTGATCCAAAGTGTTAAAATGTGACCAAGAAGTGAAAAGGGCCCAAAATAGTAAGAAGAAGGAAAAGAGGGACATGAGCGTCTGGAAGGGACAGAAGTTCCTGGGTGCTTCTATCCTAATTGAGCGCTAATGTATGAGACCATTAAAAGATAAATCAGTCAAGTGTTGGTAAATCTATAAGATGTGTAAGGTCAGTAAAGTATAAGAGATAAAGAAATCAAAATGCTAAAAGGATTTTTCAACCACTAGTTTTCTTGCTTAGGAATCATGTATATATTGGTATGCTTTAAGACCTAGAAATGTACCCAGGTGCATAGATTTCGTGTCTACATTTTTCTCCACTTTATGTTGTTGAATGAATACTTGATAACATAAAGTAGATAGAAGATGCATACCTCATGATCTAGTGAAGAGTGTAGCTAATAACATGTCAAGTGGACAAGTAGCCATGTGAAACATGAAGTGATCATGATGTGAAGCGTGGTAACTAGGAAAAGGAGATAGACCCCAGGGGTGAATCATATGCATGATGATGTGCTACTAGAGCTTTTGTTTGTTGATGTGAGTTGCTTCTTATAAGGACAGACCGATAAAAGAAGAGTAAAAGAGTAGTCAAATTTTTCGTATGTGAAAAATCAAAGTAACGTGTGTATAAGTAAGTAAAAGTGTGTAGAAAGTAAAAGCTAAGAAAAGAGTGTCCCTGATGTATGAGAGAGTATAAGATAGAAATTTTCCCTGTTTTCTTTGGAGATGTTGCTAGATTAGTGTCTTATTGCAAAGGGTGAGATTTTTGGGTGATCTCCCGCTAAGAGCGAGGTTTTTGGGTGATCTCACACCAAGGACGAGTTTTTTTTGGGTGATCTCATGCGAAGAGAAGAGTGTTGGGGAGAGAGGTTTGTTTTTCTCTCCTTCCACGATATTTCTCAAATGAGTATTACTAAATATTGACACATCCTAATTTGTAACCGATTTGTAACCATATTGTAATTGAATTATACCTAATTGACCAAGTTCTATAACTGAAGGTAAGTGCCTGATACTATAGGTTCATATTGTAAATTGTTGGAAACTATGCTGAACTGAGAAACTATCTAATATTTCCCCCAGGACAAAAACACCTAGGAGGGACACAAGTGCCCATTGTTCCTATCTGCTACTGAGCGCTAGTGTTTTCTTTGTGTTTGTGATCTAAGTATTATTCTAGACCACTCTTGATCCATAGGGATCCAAAATGACTCTACTTCATCAGATCATCCAACACCAAAGAAGGAAAATGGAGAAACAGGAGGTTTTGTTTGCATTTTAATAGAATTATCACTCTACATAGAGAGGAGGTTACAGAACCACTACCCAACTAGGGTGGTAATCATGTAACTACTGCAATCAACTAGGATGGTCATCCTATGACCACCGATCTACACCGGGCGGCCGTCTTGCCACTTTTGGACAAAAAAATGGAAGCGTGAATAGACACAAATTTGGAGCGTCAAACTTTGTCCCTTCCTTTCCATGACCTTTCTCATTCTCTAGTACATGGGAGGACATGGGGAGAGGCTATAAATACTTGGGGAGAACAAAGGAATGGATTATCGAAAGCATGAGAGTAAGTGAGCAATATTTCTTAGTGCTGGAATTGAGTTTGTAGAAGAAAGGAGTTTGAAGGCAGAGCAAACAAGTAATTGGGAGGAAGTGTGAGATATTATCTACTTCTCTTTCATACTTATTGTAAATTATGTACCTTCTTATTTTAAATTGGCCAATAAAAGTGGGAAGAAAGAGCGTTTTTCCCTTCCTGACTAGTTTTCCTCCTCTAGAGGTTTCCAGGATAAAATTGTTGGTGTTCATGAGCTCTTAAATTGTTTTCCTTTCTCTGCAATAATTGGTTCTAAAGCACAAGAAAATCTATTCACTAGCTCTAAAATGTCATTTTCAAATAGAAAGTAGAACAACACATATAATTGTGATTTTGTAAACAATTCCAAAGTAGAGAGTTTACAGATCATTTTGGTATCAGAGATAACAAGTATCTAGGACTGTGGTATTCATTCTTGGATTTGTATGATAGTGAAAATATCTAAAGGCGAAGAGACTTTACCTTGCAATCCATACATTTCTACAAAGAAGTGGAAATAGAGAATTTAGGGACAAATGGAGGAAGAGAACTTGGTCCATAGAATGAGAGATGCTAGAAACCATGATGGATAGGATGTATAGGCATCAACAAGAGCTCTGCAGATCTACAAAAGATGGCTTCAATGAAACAAGACTCAATGGACTCCAGTGGTTTGAGCATTGGCCAATAACGTTTGGCATAGGAAAAGCCACGAAGAGGAAGAGGAAGAGGAAGAACGTGAAGTAAAGACTTCAACTACAAGAGAGAAGGTAAAATCTGATCATGTTCCCTTTAAAGTTGAAACCAAAGTGGAAATTAAGAGCTTTGAAGGACAAGTAGATGCAAAGTTTCTTGATAAATGGTTTAAAATAGTTGGAAGTCTATTTTAGCGTCCATAATGTTACTGAGGCATAAAGGATTACCTTTGCACGTCTCAAAATGGAGGGTCATGTACTGGTTTGGTGGGAAACCCACTTAGCCACTTGTGAAAAGAAGAAATGTCCTATTATCAGTACTTGGGATGGATTTAAGAAATTATTTAGAGCTAATTTTTATCCTATTGGCCATAAAACTGATTAGATAATCAAATGGTAGTATTTAAGAGAGGGAAGTGGTAAAAGTGTGTAGGACTATACTACGGAGTTTCAGAGGTAGGTCATGTTGCTGAATATGGACTTGGAGGATGAGGACATTATGACCAAGTACTTGGGAGGACTTCACACTCACCTTCAAAGAAAATTCATCTCCATGAAGCCCAAAGATCTCAACAAGGCGTGTGTAGGCATACTATATGGATGATGAGAAGAAGCAAGATGAAGCATATCCAAAGGCAAAACAGTCAAAAAATCAATAGAAGAAAGAACATGGGAAAAAAAGTAACAAAGGTAAGTGGAAAGGGAAAGGTAAACAAGCTACCACTACTTTAAATACTTGTAAAGACCCCAAGAATTTATTGTAAGAACAGTGATATCAATGGTCATACTGACACTACCTCTTGAAAGTTGCATCTAGAGTTACATCTAAAGAACCAAACCAAGGACTCAAATAATTCCATGACAGCTATGAAGACAGAAGGGGAGGTGGAAATCAAAGATGAATCTGATGTAGAAGAGAGTCTTGGATGCACAACCACCAACATGGATAGCCAGGAAGAGGAGATGAGTAGACTATTACAAATCAAAATCTAGATCAAGATAACTAAGGTAAATGCTTTGGTTGATACCGGTTCTCAGTCTAACTTGATTTCTGAAGCAGTTGTAAAGAATTTTGGTCTTGATACTTACGAGCATCCACACCCATATCCCTTGGGTTGGGTGAAGAAGGGTGTTGAAATTCAGGTAATAAAAAGATGTAAGGTCAAGTTTGGGATCAATTCCCAGTATATTGATGTATTGGAGGCTGATGTTATTCCACTTGATGCATTTGATGTTGTTTTCGGGAGTCCTTACTTATATATCAGGGATGTTATATTCATGAGAAGGGAGAACCGATATAGATGGGTCAAGGATGGGATCAACTACAACATCTAGGCACACCAGCGTAAGACACAAGTTACTATGGTGAGTGCTAACCAAGAAAAATGACTTATTTAGGAAAATCATAATCAATTTTGTTTACTTTTGTTAAAGGAAAAACAATATGGGGTAGAAGTTTTAGATATTTATAACTAGGGAAAGAATGATTTGGATAGTATTATTCAGTATTTTCAGGAATTTTTTCAGGATCCCAGTGGGTTACCACCAAAATAGGAGGTAAAGCATGAGATTCAGTTGTTTCTAGAGTCCCCTCTACTGAACATTGGGTTATATAGGAAATATTTGCTGGAGAGTATTAAAGTAAAGAAACAACTTCAAGAACTGCTAGACCAGGGTGTGATACGTCCGATACACCTCACCATGTGGTTTGTCCAATTGTGATGGTGCCAAAGAAGGATGGTTCTTTGAGAATGTGCATGGACTACCACTCTTTGAACAAGATCACCATAAAGAACAAATACCCACTCCCCAACATAGATGATCTCTTGGACCAGCTTCAGCATGCCAAATTCTTCACAAAGTTAGATCTCAAGTCAGGTTATCACCAAGTCAGAATGAAGGAGGAGGATATATGGAATACTTCCTTCAAGATAAAATAGGGTTTGTATGAGTGGTTAGTACTTCCATTTGGTTTATGTAATGCACCCGCTACATTTATGAGATTGATGAATGATGTATTGTGAGATTTTATAGATTCATGTGTCATTATTTATTTGGATGATATCTTGATTTTTAGTGCCACATAGGAGGAACATCTAACTCATTTGCAGTAAGTCTTGTAAGTTCTCAGGGAGAAACAACTGTTATGCAATATGAAGAAATGTGAATTTTCTAAACAGTCACTTGTCTATCTTGGGCACATGGTTGTAGGAGGAGAGCTACGAGTGGATTTGAAGAAGATGGAAGCCATCACCAACTGGTCGACACCGACGGGAGCCACATAGACTAGGATTTTTGTGGGAGCAGTACAATACATGTAGAAGTTCATTTTAGGCTTCTCTGTGATTGCAACACCTCTACACACGGTGGCCACAAAGAGTAGGGGTTTTGATTGGGGTAAGGAACAAGATAAATCCTTTGAGTTATTGAAATACAAGATTAGTCATGCTCCAGTACTTTCTCTTCCTAACTTGTAGCAGCCCTTTGAAGTAGAGACATATGCCAGTGATTATGCTATGGGCGCAGTGTTGCTTCAAGGAGGTAAACTCATATGCTATCATTATGAAACTTTTACTTCAGTAGTTAAAGGATATTCAGTATATGATAAGGAAATGTATGCACTAGTTTAGGTCATTGAAAAATAGAAGCATTGTTTATTGGGTAAATAAACTATTGTGCACACTGACCAAAAACCTCTCTAGTATTTACAACCACTGTCTAAATTGCAACATGAAAGGCACTACAAATGGATGGGGTTCCTTCAGAAGTTCCATCTGGTGATCAAATACACTTGAAGGGTAGGAAAAACTTGGTGGCAGACATGTTGTCTAGGCCACCTACATAGGAAAAAAATTCATGCTTGGCCACTATCTCTCATATCAATCCCTTCACAAAGGAAGCATACAGAGAGGCATATGCCCAAGACAAAGACTTTGGGGTGACATTTAAGTATTTTTAGTCCCAAGGGGCTAAAAGGACGGGGATTAAATATTGTTATCTCAAGGACGGGATGCTCTATGAATGGAAAAAGCTTTGTGTGCCGAAAGAAGAAAGGCTTCTATTAATGAGGGGAACACATACCTCGAAAGTATCGGGACATTTTAATGTCGGTAAGACCCTAGCCCACTTGCAAAGGTATGTGTATTGGTCAATATGGAAGAAGAAGTATCAAAATTTATACATGGATGTAAACTTTGTTGTACTAGTTGGCCTAAGACTAGGAAGGAGGGTTTATAAATGCATTAACCGGTCCCTGCTCATCCGTGGGAGGACATTTCTTTGGATTTTGTAAGAGGATTACCTATATCTAAACATGGCCATGACTATCTCTATGTTGTTGTTAATAGATTCAGTAAGATGTGTATCTTATGGCATGTAAAAAAGACAGTAAAAACACATGAGGCAACACATATTTTCTTTTCTAATGTATGGGTGCATTTTGGCTTGCCAAATTCTATTGTTTCTAACAGAGATTATAGGTTTTTGGGGAAGTTTTGGACTACTTTGTGGGACAAAATGGATACCAGGTTACAGAGGAGCAGGAATTTCCATCCATAGACAGATGGGCAAATAGAGGTGGTGAACAGGACTTTTGTATAGTTAATAAGAGGGTATAACAGTAAATACCCAAAGACTTGGGATGAGTCCTTAGCCTACATTCAACATTCCTACAACCGGGCAATGCACACATCCACTATGAAGTCACCGTTTGAAGCATGCTTATGATATCTACCTAAAAATCTATTATACATAGTAGTTGGGCAGCAAGATGAGGAGGGGACATGAGACACAAACATGACTAGAGAAAACAAATTCATTGAGAGGATCTGACAAATCCATCTGAAGGTCAAAGAATAGTTAGAGAAATCCCAAGCCAAGTACAAGGCTAGACATGATCAACACATGAGAGAGCATAAGCTTCATGTTGGAGACAAATTTTGGCTTTACTTGAGCAAGGAGAGACTACAAAGTCAAGCTCGGAAGCTCAAGCCACTACGATATGGAACCTTCACCATATTGGAGTAGGTTGGAGAAAACACCTTTCGGCTTAATTTTCCACCATTTATGAGGATGTACTCAGTAGTAAACTGTGAGAACTTGCACCTATATGAGCTATCCATTCTTAATGAAGATGAAGGATTACAACTACTAAATTCCATTTAGGATTGCATCTTGGAGTCACAAGGTGAATTAAAGGAGGATGTAGTGTTACGGAAGAAGGTCAGAGAGATGAGAAGAGGTCCACAAGAGTCTTGATAGGTTTGATTGAAAGGGAAGACACCAAGATAGGCCCGATGGTACTCTAAGGAGCAAGGGAGTGAATTATTTCCTCATCTACTCCCCCACTAAGATTTTGTGGGACCAAAAGCCTCATAAGCAGGGGAGGTGTGATCCATAAGGATACAAAATAACTCTACTTCATCATATCATCCATCACAAAAAAAGGAAAATGGAGAAACAAAGGTTTTATTTGTATCTTAACATAACCGCCACCTAGCCCGGGTGGTGATCATGTAACCACCACCCAGCTAGGGCGGTTGTCCTATGACCGCCGGTCTACGCAGGGAAGCGGTCATGTCATTTTTGGACAGAAAAATAAATGGAAGTGTGAATGAGTGTGGATTGAAGCATCTGACTTTGTCCCTTCCCTGTCATGACCTTTCCCATTCTCTAGTGCATGGGAGGACATGGGAGAGGTTATAAATACCTAGGAGGAGAAAATGAATGGATCATCGAAAGCATGAGAGTAAGTGAGCAAGAGTTCTTAGTGCTGGATGTGAGTTTGTAGAAGAAAGGAGTTTGAAGGTAGAGCAAACAAGTAATTAGGAGGAAGTGTGAGATATTATCTACTTCTCTTTCATACTTATTGTAAACTCTGTAGCTTCTTATTTTAAATTGGCCAATAAAAGTGGGAAGAAAGAGTGTTTTTCCCTTCCCGACTGGTTTTCCTCCTCTGGAGGTTTCTACGATAAACTCGTTGGTGTTCATAAGTATTAAATTGTTTTTCTCTGCATTAATTGGTTCTAAAGCACAAAATATCTATTCACTAAGCTTTAAACTGTCATTTTCAAATAGAAAGTACAACAACAATATAATTGTGATTTTGTAGACAATTCTGAAGTAGAGAGTTTACAGATGAACTATGTAACCGTGTGCCTTTTCCATTTATGTACTATGTTGTTCTCTTATGGAGTTATGAGCTACTAGAAGGGTGATTTTTTCACCCAATAGATGCCCCCCTCGCTTGGGGTGCATGTGACGAATGTAGGAGGAGGCAACCCAAATAAGAGGACCTGATTTTGATATGCATACATGAGATTGAATCCCTGCAGGATGTTGGGCTGATGAGTTACAACCTAAGTACTGAAGGTGTATAAGGATTGGGCGTGCAGACATAGGGTGTGAAGGTGCATGCGAAGATGTATCAGAACATGGCACACCCAAGAAAGTATGATTTCAGGACTTAGCCATTTTGGTTACATGAGATAAATATAGATGTTAAGTGTGAGGCACGCATCAACATGAAGACTTGGAGGTGTAGTAAGGCTATTTTGGACAAGTGGAAGATTAAACGACATGCATAGTTTTGGGCTATTAATAGTATTAGATCTGTAGTTGGTATTATTAGATAATCTATTATTGGTGAGCTTGCATGCTTTTGTATTTATCTTGTAAGGGCGTGTTATCAGCTGATTTTGACTTCACAAAATCAATAAACGTAAAAAATTTAATTTTTTTCCAAAGTGTTCTTTCACGTGATTTATCACCCTCGTTGTAATTGTTTTATTCTTCTGACCATTTTGGTCTTCATTTCGTCCATTTCGGGTGAGAACTCCTCCCGCCAGGTCACAAACTGCGTTAATAATTAATTATTTAATATTTAATTAATTTCTTACCCGTTTATTTAATAAAATCAATTTTTGGGGATTTTAATTAAATAAATATTTATTTAATATTTATTGAAAATCAATCGACAAGCATTATTTTTAATTGTTGGAGGAAAATAAAATTTCGCTTCTAATTGCCGGGGATGCCAAATTGGCTATCCGCACCCGGATTTCCCCTTTCCTCGCAATATTTTTTTTCCCGCTTGTGGGATTTCTTCTGCTGATTTCCAACCCAACCGGATGGTAAACTGGCGAAAAAATATCCCAATCTCCTACATGGGGAAATAATATGGGAATTGCTAGCTTGCTTTTCTGTTGCCACGGGCAAATGATTAAGATATTTCCCATCTTTCCGTGGCAATTAATGCCCACTTCCTGGAGAAAGAGAAAATTGGTTATTTTGACGGGAAGAAAGAAGCGGTTATGGGGAAGTTTGTTTAATTCCCATAATTTTTCCTTTGTAAAAGATTGTTGGAAAAATTCATGCAAGAAGCTTCGAAGATATTTTATTTCTAACTTCTTCTTATTTCCCCTATAAAAGCATTTTCGAGAAATATTTTGTTTGCAAGAGTTTTCTAGAGTTTAACGTTTCAACTAAGAATACCAACACAGGAAAAAGAAAGCAATTTCCAATGCAGGTTGGAAAGGAGCTCCACGTCCAGCCAGTAAGTATTGCACGCATCTATCAGAGGAAGGAGTTAGAAGTTTGAGAGGAAGAAATTTAATCCATACAAGCCAAAGAAGGAACAACAGTTTCAAACACCTAGCAAATAATATAACTCCATGAAGGAAGGAATCCATGTATAAGGAAGCAATTCAGTAATCTCCACGTTGCAGACCATGTTGAACAAAGCTCCACATTCCATGCCCTAGAGAAATAACAACAGGAGAAATTCAACACCTACGTTAAAGCCAAAACAAGCCACACGTGTGAGGAAAGATTAAAACCCATGCATGAGCCAGTTTTTCAATGCAAGAGGTTTGATATAATTTCAACGCCTTGTAGAGGGAAGAAAACAAGAAAAGGAGTTTAAAATCCAACGCATTCTCCAAAGTAATAACAGTCCAAATCACCACACATTTGCAAATCGAGCAGCAAAAGGAGTTTCCACGTTGGTTTTTGAAGGAAGTGAATTAGTTATCCATTCACTTACCAAAGAATAAAAGTCCATGCATGAATAAAACAAAAGATTAAAACCCACACATTTTGGAGGATCAACAGTTTAAAATCCCAAAGCATCTCCATGCCAAGAAAGACAAGCAAGGAGAAAGAATCCATGTCTTCACAGGAGTTCTCCAGGCATCGTAGGCCACACAAATAAAAAAATCATTCGCACGCATGCAACAAGCAGGAGTAATTCATGCCAGAGAAAGAGAAATAATTATTCACGCATTTAAATGCCAACAAAAATAAATAAATTACGAGTTCAAAATATTACCAGAAAATCAAAGTAATTCTTCGTGTTGAAGCAACCGGAATTAGGCAAGACGGAGAAATAGTGAATTAAAAAGATTAACTTGATCCTACACAAAGTCATTACAATCGAGAGATTTTTTATTATAAAAATATCATTATTGTTTCCCGATCTGGTGAGCTTAGTCTCAATATTTTTGTTTGTATTGGTTTGTTTAAAAAAAATTGTAATTCAGGATCAATAATAAATATTATGATTTAAAATAATAATAATAATTATAAATTAAAACAACCATATTTTTCTTATGATAACGGTGGTTTGGAGACTAAGACCTAACATCGTTTACATTGTCTTCGTGCCCGAGTCATTTTTCTGTAAAATTCATAATGGCTGAAAAATCCAATAAATCTTGAGGAAGAGGAAGCCAGTGGAGAAATCAAATAAGTTCGCGCTCAAGTATGAATTCCAAGGAATCATCCCTCCTAGTTCCATCAAGTCTGCATACGAAAATATCACCGATACAAATCTTGGCCACATCAATGTGCAACAATTTTGTGATCGGGTGAAAGCTGAAGGAAAAACCATATTCTCATATTGGCTCTACCATAGTGGTCTACCCCAAGCAGCGACATTTCTGGTCTCGGTGCAATGCCCAGAGCTAGTTATCATATGTGCAAGGCTTTATGATCCCGAGAGATGAGGAATTTATAAAGATAATCACAAGCCTTTCCTCTTAATCACACCAGAGCACATTGAGTAATTGCTCAACATGTATGACTTCCCTGAGAATGTTGACATCACTCGAAAGTCAGCACAAGAATTTTGGGATGAAGAACCCCTAAGGTGGAGTGAGATGGTTAATAACAACTGGTTAATGACTAAGAGTCCTCAAGTTGACCGAATTCCTAAAGAACTGTACCATGTTGAGCTCGTGGAGGAAATCAGTGATATGATCCTCTCCTGAGCCAAGTCTTCGGTCTACCCTTTGCCAAGATTTTCCACCCATGGATGTATCAGTTTATTTGTATCATCCTTAACAAGAGAGATTTTGTGGATTGGTCCACTATCATCAGTGATACTCTTTACAAACAATTGATTGAAGTGAAGATGAATGGATGTTTCTACATGACATCATGCCTGACTTATGTAGTGGCTATAACAAATCTATTTTCGAGGATAGAAATGAAAGGAGTCACGTGTCCATCAAATAATGTCTTCCATTATTATCCGTAGTTAAGTTTCAAAAATAGCTCTCATCATTTTGGGAGAGTTAATGATGCATTCACCTTCCACGTGATTCAAAACTTGAATCAGAATACAGAGGAAAGATTCTCCAAAGAGGCCACGGATGTCATTTCCCAATGGGGAACATGGTTTATTCAATTTTTTTCCTTTTTCTATATTCGTGTGAGCGACTTTACAGGTACTCCATGGAAGCTTCCTAAGTACGTCAATGACAAGTGGGCATTAATGGAGCTTGTGCAACAACTATTCTAAGTTCACTGTCTCCTTAGTGACAAGCATCGTTCAGAAATTCATTTCCCAATACAAATTGGGGATACCAATGTCCAAATCTCTTCAATGCACAACTTATGGAGAAAGAGTTTTCCCTCATCACTATTACTCCATATGTGAAGAGATTCTAGTTTGATACAAATGGATATATGTATAATATTCTTGGAACAAAGTATCAGCAAAACCCTACCATGGAAGATTTCTAGGTTGCCTGTTCAGATGAACATGAAATGAGAAAGTGAGAGTTTTCCCACCTAACCCTTGCTCAGATCAAGGCATTTCACATAAGAAACTCTCCAGATTCATTGGTGGATGATGATGAAGATGTTATTGATCCCTCATATGATGTCGTTGCCTTTACTCCATTACCTCAAATTGATTGGACCAAAAGAGATGAATTTTCTGTTGATAACAAGAATCAACCGATTCTCGAAAGAAGCATATTCTGGTATGAAAGAGAACTTGCAAAGTTACCATCAATTCAAGATCATACCTCAGGATTACAAAAATTGCCAACTCAAGGAGGTCTCTAGTTGACCAAAGCTTATTCTCAATCAACCTCAGTGCCATCTAGCCATACACATCAAACAAGAAAGGAGTTGTTGCCAAAATCCACTTCACCAAAGAAGGTATCGCAAGGTGAAACATCTAAGGATCCTATCCCTAGTGAAGGAAGAGAGCCTGTATCGAGAATTTCCACTTCAAGTACAGATTCTTCTACTCACATTGTTGATAGTTTGTAAAAGCTCATAACAAACAATCCTCAGTCATGCCTTGTACAAGAGTCCACTCAAGTGCAAGTAGTCCAGATATCAAATGCTTCTGAACCTACAGTTCATGAAGAGATTTCTCAAAATCTCCTTGATGTTCAAGAGGTAGATATCGAGGTTATTTCTCCAGAGATTGAGGTTATGGAAATGATTCTTGTAGAATCTAATGATGTTGAGAACAATGGGAATGTTACTTCAGACTCCAGGCTTTTGTATGCGGAAGTGGTGAAGGATACTCCTTTTTGGATTGATTGTGAGATCAAGAAAAGGAAGAGGGTTGTCAAACCAATTGATATTAACTTCGATGCACTTTTCAAGCTTTCGAATGAAGTCATTCCTAAGAATCCTAAAGTGTTCTCGTGAATAATGGTGGATGATGACGGGAATAGATTTGTGGATCTTGCCATCACCATAAGTTGACAAAGAATGTGATGCCATGACATCTGCTGATTATGAAGTTTTGAGACTTGGACTTGGGAATTCCACATTGGAAAGTGACATGGCGATGGCCCAAGATTCAATGGATATTGTGCTAAAGAGGCTTGAAAAATATAAATCTCAGAACTCTCATCTCAATGCCGAAAAGAATAAATTGGTGGATTTTGTTCAACATCTGATAAATCCCATATCATCCACTTTCCCAGTACCTGATACAGTGGCTACCCTGATGAAGAAAATCTCAATTTTTCAAAAGGAATAAACACATTGGGCCATGTCACTAAATCTTGGCTTTCAGAGATTCTCGTTTTTGGTAAAGAGACAATCAAAACATTCGTTAAGCTCCATGAAGATATTAGTGCATATCTTGATCCAATTCTTTCTTTCAAGGAAAATTTTGTTTCTAATATATAAAATTTGGATGAGATATTACCTAGTCTACAGAAGATGACAAGTATGGAATCTTCAACTTTAGCCATTAAAGGAATTCTCAAATTCGAATGTCGAGGGACACACTTTATTTGGTGTCTACATCTCAAATCAAGAAAGACACTTCTGAAGGATTCTATGGTCCATTACAAGAGTGTATGTAATGAATCCTTCACTTCACTCGCCTTGATTCAGGAGTTCATAGCTGAGATTCCTTGCGATCTTGTAAATGAGAAAAATTAGAAGTATTCATCAGAACATGTGGAGGAGAAATTTTCACAATTGTTTAAAGACATGTATACTCCTGCCATCAATTTATCTTTAGCTTCAATGGAACATTGCATCAAATTAAAGAACTTGTTTGAGAATGTTCAATCAAAGATGGTCAATTAGAATGATATGCCAGGTAGGATCTTGGAATCGTAGGTGTTTTATGAGGTTGTGCTTCAACAAAATGAACCTCTTGAGGAAGAAAAGATGTTTGAATCACTGGGAAGGTTCAGATCCTTTCAATTGGCAAGGCAGCGGATCCTAATTTCACTGATGGGAAGAAGAGATAGTTTTTCTGGTATCTAGCGAAGTGGGAAGAGTCCATTTCTCATACATTTGAGATAGGAAGACCCCACACCAATGGATAAGGCACTGGTTTTGGTCATATGTTTAAATGGTATTCTAAGTGGGTTACTGTTAAACCTAATTTTTGAAAACTTTGGATAACTTAAGTTATTTCTATTTTTAGTTACTTTTAATAAAGTTGGTTGAAAAAGTCAAAGTCACTTAAGATGCCCTATTTAATGTGTGTGTAAACCCTAACTACAACTTTTGGGTTATAAAAGGAAGTGAGAGGCTCATTTGTAAGGGCGAATTTGAGAGAGGAGAAGAAAATAATTTTTTGTGCAAGATTTGTTTCAAGGAAAGAAACTTTGTATTTTGTTGAGAAGACGTTTTAGAGTTATGAAATATGAACTTTGTGTCTCATTCATTGTCTCTTGTAACATTTGGTGTTCTTATGTTCATTAGATGTTATCGTTTGAATCTTGCAAGAAAATATTGTCTTGGATCTTATTGTAAACTGTTATCCAAAATTCACCCCCAGGGTAATTTTGATAACATGCATCAAATTACTTAGTCCCAGGCAAATAGATTGATTCAGGGCAAAAAATCATGTTTCCAGGGTCCCCTCAGAATTTTCTAACTCTCCTGTCCAGGTTGAAAAGAGCAAGTTCTAAGAAAAGGTGAAAAAGCTGCAAAAAACAAGCTTGGGCCAAAAAAAAATGTGACAATTGGCTAAGTCCTAGTCCTCGCAACAGTAGGGACATTTGGGACATCGAGGCATAGATCGGCCGAAAAGCCTCCAGGCGGCCTGTGAAGCAAAGGGACATCTGGGACAGAAGTACGCGGCGGATGCGGAAAGCCAGTTCGGCCGAAGGAGGAAGCAAAATTGACTAACTGCTGAGCAAAATAGTTTGGGACATTTGGGCCGAAAGGACGCGAACCGTCCGGATCGGCCGAAAAGGAGAACTTTCGCACCAAGTAGTTCGGGACATGTGGGACAAAGGTACGCGAACCGGAAGAATTTGTTCCAAGTAGTTCGGGACATGTGGGACAAAGGGACGCGTGGGACGCAGATTGTCGAAGGAGCCGAAAGCCAATCAATGCACGACACGTGTCACCAGCAGAAAAGAGACAAGGAAGCCCATTTCGGGTGGATCGAAAGTTTTTGTCCGAGACAGTTTGGGACATCCGGAACAAATGTACGTGAAGGATGCGAAAATCCGGCAGGACCGAGAGCCAATCAATGCACGACACGTGTCACCAGCAGAAAAGAGACAGGGAAGCCCATTTCGGGTGGTTCAGAAGTTTTTGTCCCAAACAGCACTGGGACATCCGGGACATAAAGATGCGAAGGGCGTGAAAAGCCGGCAGACCCGCGGACCAACCAAATCATGACACGTGTCACAAGGGAAAAGGTCTAAAAGTCAAAGGGCGAGGTTTCGAGCACTGACCCGAGCCAATGAAATAGTGCCACGTGTCCAAGTTTAAGGGGCCCACAAGGAAATTTCAAAGGAAAGCCTGTGGAAAGGTGGAGGAGAGAGAATTTCTCAACGAATCAGAGCCTGCCACGTGTCATCCAAGTGGCAGAGAGTGGGGAAAGTTCAAATATTTTTTCCTGCCGACCTGTTTTTGCCTTTTGTGCCATAAATCTTCAGATCGACATATCTTTCGATCCAGAGCTCGGATTTGCATGTTCTTTATATCAACGGAAAGCTTATGAAATTCTCTACATGATTTTAGGGTTAATCTTGAATTTTGGTGCAGTCTAGAGAGAGAAAATTGAGAAACAGCTCTGACGCGTGTTCATGGCCAGAAGTGACATTTCAACGACCCGATTTAATGCAGAATGGGTCGCATTCTCCTGCAATTCGGTCAAAATGACAGGGTATGGGTTTGTAAAGTTCCCCATGCCATTTTAATGCATCTGCAGTTGAGGAGGGATGGGCTCTCATGTTTTTTGTACGTTTCTGTCTCCTAGGCTCGATCCATGCATTGTATAAAGCCAGATTTGGCTCATTTAAAAAAAAGGAAGTTGTTCATCTTTTCAGCTCTGCCCTCCCTTCCTTTTCTTCTCCAGGGTTAAAAATGGAGTTCGAACCTCCTCCCTACTCTGTAATGGCATTTTTTGGCTTTTACTAATGAAATGATGTTCTGTGCAAACTTTTGGAGCAACAAAACATGTTTCGTGATGCATCTGTCCATCCTTGCTCATTTTTTGCTTGTTCTCTTCTTGCCTCTCTTCATTGCAGGTATTTGTGCATGTTTGAATGTTAATTGCAGGTTTGGAGCTATGTTCATGGAGTTTCGGGACATTTTCTGTGTGAAATTTATCCTTGGGCCTGTGATGCATCTGTCCATCCTTCCCATTGCTCACCTCTCTTTGTTCCATGGCAGTTTTGATAGATGTCCAACATTCTCCTTCTCTGGTGTATCACCATTTTAGTGTAGGCTCTGTTTTTTCCTTTTCTCTCTCTCTCTCTATCTCCTTGGCATTGTTAGATTAGGATTAGATTAGCTTGCCTGCACTGGAATAGCTTGTGGCAGGTAGTTTAGGAGCAGGAACCAGCCTTCTCTGGGGAATACTTTCTCACTTTTTCAAGTCCCACACTTGGAGAAAGGATTCAATGTTGTGAAATCACACTGGACGCTAGAGTGATCAACCTAGAAGCCTGATCTGCATCTAGGGGTGCTGTGATTTTGCATCAACAGTTCTGGCACGCCCGGTGGGACCTTAGAGGTCTTCCACTTCATCTTTTACAGGTTGATGTGTTCCTATGAAGATTTCAGCCTTTGGAGGCACTTGCAAACACATCTGGCGACTCCATCTGGTCAACAACCCATCTATGAAGTTGCAGACCTTCCCTTCCATTCATTTTCATTCATTTTCCATCCATTCTTCCTTCCATCTCTTCCATCTTCTTTCATTCTATGAAGTTGTGCAATCATGACTTCATTTCCATCATGGAATTCACATCAACAACAACAGTATATTCCACCTCCAACATGTTTTACAAATCCTCCAAATCAGCCTTTTGAGCAGATTCAAGATCAGTATGCATACCCATATGAACAACAATGCCAAAGTTAGTTTGGCTATGGAGCTTTCCAAGAGCAAGAGTATGCATACAATGAAGACACTCAAATGCAAAATGTAGATCTGCTGGAGAAAATCTAAAAGATGGAGGTAAACATGGTGCAATCTAGGGCTCAGGCACAAATGAAAGCATTTGGAATCGGTTGCAGAGCACCTTGTCCATGGGTAGGACCTTTTCCAAGGCATTACAACCCTCAAGAGAAGTTGGACTTCATGATTGTAACACTGCCATTGCTTACAAGGTGGATTGAAGGAATAGAGGTATATGAGAGGAGTATTCAGCAACCTTATCAACGGGTAAGCACACCATCTCATACTCTTTCTTTTCCTCCTTCTCAATCTATATCATTTCAGCAGCGTCAAGTTTCAAACTCCCCATCTGTTGGCCTAAATGTTGATCCAATGTCTCCATCTCTCAGTCTTCCACCCCATCTCAGTTCTTCTATCCTTTTCCCTTCCAAACAGTCATCCCCTCCACAAGAGCTAAATGAAACACCCTCTCCTCCAAAGAAACAAGAGGTTTTACCTCCTCCACCACCACAAAAAAATTGCCAAATCAATTGAGTTGCAACCCACCCCTCCTCTTGCATTCCCAATTCCATGTGGGGAAGAAGAAACTGCAAACATCAGTCATCAAGGACAACAAGAGGAAGAGCTAAGAAAAGAAGAAATGATTAAGAGCTTAGTAAGTTTGGCTCTTAAATTTGGAATTGAGAAGATCCCTTTGCTGATAAATCCTACAGAAGAGGCTAGGGTTGGAGAACAGGTGGTGGTTAGGACTGATTTTGTTGCAGCAGAAGAAGAAGATCTTGCAGTCCCAACTTGTCCTCTAGAGCAGCAGATTGAAGAGTTTGACTTGACAAAATTCATGCTGGAGGAAGAGTTCAATCAAGAGCAAGATTGTCTTCAAACATTGGAGGAAGGAGAAGCTGCTCCAAATTCAAAAGAAGAGGAGCACATTCCAGCTGTGGAGGAGAAAATTACAGATCCAAGGGCTTTGAACACAAGGCAGGCTACAGGAGAACCTTCAGTTCTTCTTTCTACTTCATCCCTCTCGTGTTCTAGTGCTGAAGAAGAGTTTGATCTCTCAAACTCAATGCTGGAGGATGAAAGAAACCATGGTGGTCAAGTTACAAATCAAGAAAACACCATGGAGAAAGTTGAGCATTTGTAGTAGGACAACCATGAGGCAGTTTATTTGTCAGATTTGAAGGACTGTTTTGATGGAGAGGAGCCGGTTGAGTTTCCACCATTCTCTCTTTCATCATCCATGTTCCAAACACCTGAGCCTACTGTCATGAAGGAGAGCATGCATTTGCAGCAGCCTGCATCTTATGGCAGCTCTTTGGAACCAAGATTGGAAGGTTTTAATCTTTCATGTTCTTCATTGGAGGAAGAGAAAGAATAGAAGAGTTTCACCATTCCTTCCACACCATCCATTCAGGAGGGTCTACAAGAGAACTCCATTCTTGGAGTTGAAAATCAGAGCTATGGGCATACTCAAAGGACCATACCGTGCCCAATCAGGTACTTGGCTTCATTGGAGCCAAAGGAGAAGTCAAAACAAGTCATGCCTACTTCAGGGCATGAGTATGAGCTACAAAGTACCAAGGATCAGCCGCCATACCTCTTCAATCCAAATGCAGAACAACTAAAAGAGGTATTGAATTTTCCTTTAGCTAATACCTTGATGATTTGGGTGGAATACCAGCTTCTTGTTGATTTTCCACTCATCCTAACAGCCATGATCAGCTCCAAATCAATTGCATGGCTGCCACTTTTGAGAAAGGGAAGCTATTTTGCACAACCAGTTGCAAGGTTTGTTTAGCTTGCCTTTGCTTCCAGTTAGAGTAGAGTAGGTAGGTTTGCTTTCAGCAGAAGAAGTGCTTGTGCACACTCTGCATGTTCCATTTGGAGCATGTATGATTTTCAGTTATGTACATAGTTTTGGTGTTGCTGGTTCTGCTCTTACACAGTTTGTTTCAGTGGCATTTTGGTGAGAACAACTCCATGTCCGGTGGGTTTCAAGTGGCTCAGAGGGAGGTTTTCAAAATTTAGATCAGTTGCAGGTTACAACTCATGACTCCATGCCCAATGGATGCTTCAGGAAACTGGTAACTTCATCTAGCAGGCAGATGACCCCGCTGAGTCGCCAAATTGTTATCCAAAATTCACCCCCCAGGGTAATTTTGATAAAATGCATCAAATTACTTAGTCCCAGGCAAATAGATTGATTCAGGGCAAAAAATCATGTTTCCAGGGTCCCCTCAGAATTTTCTAACTCTCCTGTCCAGGTTGAAAAGAGCAAGTTCTGAGAAAAGGTGAAAAAGCTACAAAAAACAAGCTTGGGCCAGAAAAAATCGTGAAAATTGGCTAAGTCCTAGTCCTCGCAACAGTAGGGACATTTGGGACATCGAGGCGTGAATTGGCCGAAAAGCCTCCAGGCGGCCCGCGAAGCAAAGGGACATCTGGGACAGAAGTACGCGGCGGATGCGGAAAGCCAGTTCGGCCGAAGGAGGAAGCAAAATTAACTAACTGCTGAGCAAAATAGTTTGAGACATTCGGGCCGAAAGGACGCGAACCGCCCAGATCGGCTGAAAAGGAGAACTTTCACACCAAGCAGTTTGGACATGTGGAACAAAGGTACGCGAACCGGAAGAATTTGTTCCAAGTAGTTCGGGACATGTGGGACAAAGGGATGCGTGGGACGTGGATTGCCGAAGGAGCCGAAAGCCAATCAATGCACGACACGTGTCACGAGCAGAAAAGAGACAAGGAAGCCCATTTTGGGCGGATCAAAAGTTTTTGTCCCAGACAGTTTGGGACATCCGGAACAAATGTACGTGAAGGACGCGAAAATCCGGCAGGACCGAGAGCCAATCAATGCACGACACGTGTCACCAGCAGAAAAGAGACAGGGAAGCCCATTTCGGGTGGTTCAGAAGTTTTTGTCCCAAACAGCACTGGGACATCCGGGACATAAAGATGCGAAGGGCGCGAAAAGCCGGCAGACCCGCGGACCAACCAAATCATGACACGTGTCACAAGGGAAAAGGTCTAAAAGTCAAAGGGCGAGGTTTCGAGCACTGACTCGAGCCAATGAAATAGTGCCACGTGTCCAAGTTTAAGGGGCCCACAAGGAAATTTCAAAGGAAAGCCCACGGAAAGGTGGAGGAGAGAGAATTGCTCAGTGAATCAGAGCCTGCCACGTGTCATCCAAGTGGCAGAGAGCGGGGAAAGTTCAAATATTTTTTCCCGTCGACCTGTTTTTGCCTTTTGTGCCCTAAATCTTCAGATCGACATATCTTTCGATCCAGAGCTCGGATTTGCACATTCTTTATATTAACGGAAAGCTTATGAAATTCTCTACATGATTTTGGGGTTAATCTTGAATTTTGGTGTAGACTGGAGAGAGAAAATTAAGAAACATATCTGACGCGTGTTCATGGCCAGAAGTGACATTTCAGCTACCCGATTTAATGCAGAATGGGTCGCATTCTCCTGCAATTCAGTCAAAATGATAGGGTATGGGTTTGTAAGGTTCCCCATGCCATTTTAATGCATTTATAGTCAAGGAGGGATGGGCTCTCATGTTTTTTGTACGTTTCTGTCTCCTAGGCTCGACCCATGCATTGTATAAAGCCAGATTTGGCTGATTTTTAAAAAAAGGAAGTTGTTCATCTTTTCGGCTCTGCCCTCGCTTCATTTTCTTCTCTATTGGAGTTTGAACCTCCTCCCTGCTCTGTAATGGTGTTTTTTTCCTTTTACTAATGAAATGATGTTCTGTGCAAACTTCTGGAGCAACAAAACGTGTTTCGTGATGCATCTGTCCATCCTTGCTCGTTTTTTTCTTGTTCTCTTCTTGCCTCTCTTCATTGCAGGTATTTGTGCATGTTTGAATGTTCATTGCAGGTTTGGAGCTGTGTTCATGGAGTTTCGGGACATTTTCTGTGTGAAATTTATCCTTGGGCCTGTGATGCATCTGTCCATCCTTCCCATTGCTCACCTCTCTTTGTTCCATGGCAGTTTTGATAGATGTCCAACATTCTCCTTCTCTGGTGTATCACCATTTTAGTGTAGGCTCTGTTTTTTCCTTTTCTCTCTCTCTCTCTCTCTGTCTCCTTGGCATTGTTAGATTAGGATTAGATTAGCTTGCCTGCACTGGAATAGCTTGTGGCAGGTAGTTTAGGAGCAGGAACCGACCTTCTCTGGGGAATCCTTTATCACTTTTTCAAGTCCCACACTTGGAGAAAGGATTCAATGTTGTGCAATCACACTGGACGCTAGAGTGATCAACCTAGAAGCCTGATCTGCATCCAGGGGTGCTGTGATTTTTCATCAACATAAACTATATTAATATGTTGTTCTAGTTCAAAATGAACAAGATATGATTATCTACTTGCTCATGTGTGTTCCCTTTACTCATTCTTATTTAGCTAACTCAAACTCCTTTTTAGTTGTGTTAGTTATTCATCATTCTTCTTCGTGTAATATTAGGATCTGTTTTTAACTAACTATTGCATGTTACTTCCATTCATTCATTTCCATTCTATCCCTCTCATTCACTTTTCTTTCCATTGATGTTCCAAAACACCCCCCACATAAAATTTTGAATGTACAGATGTAAATATAGTTTTGGTTTTCATTAAAGACACCTCACCTTCATTAAGGAGGGAATTCATTCCCATATTGTTGCATGTCATTTTAATGCATGTAAATCCATACGCTAACAATTTTTGGTGATTCTACTAGGGATTCTAGAATCGTTTACCAGTGCTTGGTTAAATATTCATGAATATCCCCTCTACAAAAGCTC
The DNA here is from genome assembly GCA_019776745.2 of Taxus chinensis. NCBI lineage: Eukaryota > Viridiplantae > Streptophyta > Pinopsida > Cupressales > Taxaceae > Taxus > Taxus chinensis. The sequence goes on from CM034149.1 coordinate 157,401,890, forward strand.
CAGTTCTTCAACTGAATCTTATGCCCAACAAATATTTTCAAGGAGACATTACTGCCAGCCTTCGGATAGTAGCTTGGGAAAACCATAAAAGCTTGCATAAATTTGTGGCTGTGTATAGAGCCATTGACAGGGAACCTACTCCTTACAAAAGGTTGCTCAAAATTGTAAACCTACTCCTTACAAAGACATCCCAAGAAAAGGTTACATTCCCAACAAATCCAAAATTGTAGGCACTTCGAAAAGGCTTGTTATTGAAGCAACTCCCGCAACTAACTCAAAGTGTGGTGTCATGTCGAAGAAAGTCGATGATGAAGTTGACGTCATCGAAGTTTGATGAAGAAAAGCTAGACTCTGGGACATTTGAACGTAAAGTCGAAGATCTTGAAGGAGAAAGTAATAATCATTTCTTCAAGTACTGTTAAAAATAAGACAGAAAAATACGAAGAAATTTTAGAAAATAAGAATAATCAATCCTTCATTGTCTTCACAAACTCTTAGAAGAAAGAGATAAAAGTACCACTAAGGTGGAAGATAAAAAGAGATCCAAGGAAGTTCCTCAAGAATCTAAAACTAAAGACACTTCCAAATAATCCAAGACAAATGAGACTCCTAAAGATTCCAAGATGACTGGGGTTCCCAAGGTCAAAACTATCTTCAACAAAGGAGGATCTTTGTCAAGTCAATCAGTTGATAAATCAGCTACAAAGAAAGTTTCTTCTTCCACATCAGTATCAACCAAGCTTGAAGCAAAGGTCAAAAGTGTGCCATCATCAAGTTTGAAAGAATTAATATATGAGACATCAAGTACGGTCATTTTTCCTAAATTTGATATCATTGATCATATCAATAAAAACAAAAATTTCCATGTCATATGAAGAGTACTTGAAGTCCAATAAGGATCAACTCAAGAAATTAGTCCAGTTTATCAAAGGTGAATAAACTATTCATTCCTTTAAAATAATTCTGAAAACTCAAAAAGATGGGAAGACTCAAAACATTGTGGTGGCCACTACACCATAAAATGAAAAGATTGAACCTTTCTTTGTGTCCTTTTTGATCAACAAATGCAAATTAAGTAATTGAATTATAGATTCTAGAGCCTTGGATAATGTGATTCCTGTTATGATTTTCCATCACACCAAAATATTGAATTGATGGTACGATAGGAATCTCATCATGTTAACTAGATGCTACACCAACCACACCCCCGCATGATAGAGATGGATGCAACAATGTGAGCTCTCGGTCCACCACATATTCACCCAATTAGGCCTAAAGACATTAGGAGGTAACGATACTGGGAATTCCCAAGAGGTCACCCATCTAAGTACTACTCTAGGTTGTGCACACTTAACTACCCAAATTTTATACCACGTTACGATTTTTCGTCACACCACAAGCTCAAACTAGTGGTTGGAGAGGGATCTCATCGTGTTAACCAGCTTCTACACCAATAATTCCTACAAAATTAGCACATGCTCTTGGGTTGACATGTATGAGAACATTTAGATCTTGTTACTCCATGGATAAAAGACAAGTCCCTCTGATTGGACAGATTAAAGACACCAAATGGTTTTACCTCAATTTCCTCATAAAGCGAGTTCAAGGTAACTATTCTAGTTGCCAACATTCCCACTTTCATATGGTATGTTATTGAGTAGGAAATTTTTTAGAGATCTAGGTGGTGAGATTCAAATGGAGAAATTAGAATTTGTGTGGATTTCCGAAATATTAATCAAGCATTATTGAAGGATAACTATTCACTTCCAATCATGGACCAAATTCTGCAAGTAGTAACTAGATCAAAAATGATGTCCATGTTAGATGGTTTCTTTGGTTATAATCAAATTGAAGTGGCTAGAGAAGACCAACATGATAAACTATGTTTTACCACCCCCTAGGGTAAGTTTGCATATAGAAGAATGCATTTGGGTTTGATGAATGCCGATGCAACCTTTCAAACTACTATGGATATGGCATTTGCAGATTACAAAGATAAGATCATCATGGTATACATAGATGACTTGACAATTTTCTCAAATAAGTGAGAAGATCATCTAAGATACTTTGGAGAAAATATTGCAAAGGTGTAGGCTTCATAGAATCTCCTTGAATCCAAACACGTCTGTGTTTGGATTTATAGAAGGGAAACTCCTAGGTCATATTGTTTCCAAAGAAGGAACTAATATTGACCCTGTATGCGTTCAAGCTATCAAGAATATTTCCTTACCTACAAGTAAGCATTGAGTTCAATCATTCTTTGGGAAGGTGGATTTTTTGAGGAGGTTCGTGCCATATTTCATCAAGCTAACCAAAGAAATAAATGATATGATGAAAGGTAAAGAATCCTTCAAATGGTTGAAGGAAGGTAGAGAAGCATTTGCAAAAATCAAGGGTGCTATTGCAAAATATCCTACTTTGACTTGTCCCAATTTTAAAAAGGATTTCATAATCTATTATTACGCTTCCATGCACATGATCTATACCATCTTGACTTAACACAATCAAGAGGGAATTGAATCTCTTATTGCATTCATGAGTCCCAGATTCAAGAATCATGAACTAAATTACACTCCCCTTGAGATTCATGTGCATGTAGTGGTTAGAGCCTTGAAACATTTCAGACTACTATATATTGAATTCTCATGCCAAAGTCTTAGTTCCAGACACCGCAGATAAATCAATGTTGACATAATAGGAGCCAAGATCTAAAAGAGGTAATTAGGTCTCCAAGATCCAAGAATATGACTTGGACATCAAGCCTACCAATTTAGTCTGAGGAAGAGGACTCTACCAACTCATCACAGAGAATGAGCCACGAAATGACTCTGATGAAGAACCTGATGAAGAAATTTTACCACTGGTAGTTTTTTCGTCAGTACCATAGATGAATGATGTTCTTATATAGCCTACTTTCTCACATATGGTGAATGTCTAGAGAATCTGACAACTAAGGAAATAAGAGCTATTAAATTGAGAGATGCTAAGTACATCATTTGGGACAACACCTTATTCAAGAAAGATATTGATGACATGTTCCTCAGATGAAGGAAAAACAACCCATTGCTTGAAAATTTTCACAATCATGCTTACGGTGGTCATTTATCTGGACTGGTGACAACTCATAAAATTTTGTGCACTCATTATTACTTGCCCACTATGTTTTCTAATGCTAAAAAATGGGTAGCTAAATGCGAAGTTTGTCAACAATTTTTTGGAAGACCTAAATTAGTGGTTTTGCCTCTAAATTAGAATTGTCATTGAAGAAACCTTTCAAAAATGGGGTTTAGATTTCATCAGGGTTCTAAATCCAAATTGCAGTACTGGTCATACTCACATGCTCACTACAACTGACTACTTTACAAATTGGGTAAAAGCCATTCTAGTGAAAAAAACATCAACTATGGTAATATGTGATTTTATCAAAGAGAACATATCTAGTTCGTTACGAAATTCCACAAAAGATTGTGATGGACAATGCCACCCAATTTTTCTTCTACAGAGATGATAGGTTTTTGTTATGGGTATGGTAAATATAGTTATCTCATTCATTAGATTACTATCTACATGGAAATGGGATCAAGCAGAATCTAGTAACAAAAACATCATTACCATCGTGCACATGTTAGTAGAAGAAAATCAAAGAACTTGGCACAAGAAAATGATGCATTATGGGCTAACCACATAACTGTAATTGGAATGTCTCCATTCCATCTTGTATGGAACCGATGCCAAAATTCTTATCACATTGGAGTACCAGACATTACAATTGGCTCAAGTAGTTGACAATGGATGCTTCGCCAATGCATTGGATAAAAGGATCATGTTCCTAAGAAATCTTGAAGAACAGATAAGTTAATCAATAAACAAGATTGGGAACACCAATCCAAATGACAGAAATTATTCAAAGGAAAAATAAGGAGAGACAATTTCAAATCAATGACTTAGTTATTCTCTGGGACAAGAGACGTGAACCTAAAGGAAAATGCATGAGAAGTTTGATTCACTATGGTTGGGCCCTTTCAAAATAAAGAAATTTCTATGGAGATAACACCTATTCCTTGGAATTTCCTTATGGGAATCATTTTCCTCTACCTTACAGTGGGAAATATCTCAAGAACTATAATATTTGAAAATAGGTTGTCCCCCGTATGTACATAGGTAATTAGGATTTTGGTTTGTTTCATTTCCTTATTTTTAGTTTCCTCTCTTTTATTGTCCCATTTTTGTGCCCCATTATTCTTGAGATCATGTTCATTAATTTTTGGGTCTGGGTTTATTGTTGCCATGAAGTCCTTGTCCCTAATTAGAGCCAACTGTTATTAGCTATTTTTAACTTCGCAAAATCAATAAACAAGTAAAATAATTTTTTTTCAAAAGTGTTCTTTCATGTGATTTCTCATCCCTCGTCATAATCATTTTAGTCTTCGTGATCCATTTATGGTTTAGGTTCGTCCATTTCGGGTGAATACTCCTCCTGCCAGGTCACAAATTGCGTTAATTATTAATTAATATTTAATTAATTTCTTACCCATTTATTTAATAATTTTTTTAAAATTAATTTTTGATGTTTTTAATTAAATAAATATTAATTTAATATTTATTAAAAATCAATCAACAAGTTTTATTTTTAATTGCCGGAGGGAGGAAAATAAAATTTCACTTCCAATTGCCGGGGATGCCAAATTGGCTCTCCGCACCAGGATTTCCCCTTTCTTGGCAATTTTTTTTCTGCTTGTGGGATTTCTTCTGTTGATTGTCAACCCAATCGGATGGAAAATTGGCAAAAAATATCCCTATCTCCCACATGGGGAAATAAGATGGGAATTGTCAGCCTACTTTGTCGTTGCCATGGGCAAATGATTAAGATATTTCCCATCTTTCCGTGGCAATTAATGCCCACTCTCGGAGAAGAGGAAATTGGTTATTTTAACGGGAGGAAAGATGTTGTTATGGGAAGTTTATTTAATTCCCATAATTTTTCCTCGGTAAAAGACTATCGGAAAAAGTCATGCAAGAAGCTTTGAAGATATTTTATTTCTAACTTCTTCTTATTTCCCCTGTAGAAGCATTTTCGAGAAATATTTTGTTTGCAAGAGTTTTCCAGAGTTCAACGTTTCAGATAAAAATACCAACGCATGTTTGAAAGGAGCTCGACATCTAGCCAACAAGTATTCCATGCATTTGTTAGAGGAAGGAGAAGACTACATAGAGGGAGGAGCTGTTAGAAGTTTGAGAGGAAGAAATTTAATCCATACAAGCCAAAGAAGGAACAACAATTTCAAATGCCGAGCAAAGAATAAAACTCCACGAAGGAAGGAATCCATGTACAAGGCAACAATTTAGTTATCTCCACGTTGCATGCCACATTGAACAAAGCTCCACATTCCATGCCCAAGAGAAATAACAACAAGAGAAATTCAACGCCTATGTTAAAGCCAAAACAGGCCACACTTGTGAGGAAAGATTAAAACCCATGCATGAGCCAATTTTTCAATGCAAGAGGTTTGATAGAAGTTCAACGCCTTGCAGAGAGAAGAAGACAAGGAAAGGAGTTTAAAATCCAATGCATTGGTCTAAAGTAATAACAGTCCAAATCACCACACATTTGTAAATTGAGTACCAAAAAGGAGTTTCCACATTGGTTTTAGAAGGAAGTGAATTAGTTATCCATTCACTTACCAAAGAGTAAAATTCCATGCATGAATAAAACAAAAGATTAAAACCCATGCATTTTGGAGGAGCAGTAGTTTAAAATCCCAAAGCATCTCCACTTCAAGAAAGAAAAGCAAAGAGAAAGAATCCATGTCTTCACCGAGAGTTCTCTAGGCATCGTAGGCCACGCAAATAAAACAAATCATTTCCACACGTGCAACAAGCAGGATTAATTCATGCCAGAGAAAGAGAAATAATTATTCACGCATTTAAACGCTAGTAAAGATAAAAATAAAAATTACGTGTTCAAAGTATTGTCGGAAAATCAAAGTAATTCTTCACGCTGAAGCAACCAAAATTAGGAAAAACAGAGAAATAGTGAATTAAAAAGATTAAAGTTGATCCTATGCAAAGCCATTACAATCAGGAGAATTTTTATAAAAAAATATTATTATTGTTTCCCGATCTGACGAGCTTAGTCTTGATATTTTTGTTTGTATTGATTTTTTTTTAAATTATAATTCGGGATGAATAATAATAATAATAATAATAATTTTTAAAAATAATAATCATAAGAATTATAAATTAAATGAGCCATATTTTTCTTGTGATAATGGTGGTTCGGAGACTAAGACCCGACACCATTTACATTGTTTTGTGTGCTTGAGTCATTTTTCTGTAAAATTCATAATGGACGAAAAATCCAATAAATCTCCAAGAAAATCGAGGAAGCTAGTGGAGAAATCAAATAAGTCTACGCTCAGGTACAAATTTCAAGGAATCATCCCTCCAAGTTCCATTAAGTCTGCATACGACAATATCATCGATACAAATCTTGGCCACATCAACATGCAACAATTTTGTGATTGGGTGAAAGCTGAAGGTAAAACCATATTATCGGATAGGCTCTACCATATTGGTCTACCCCAAACAACGACATTTCCAGTCTCGGTGCAATACTCGAAGTTGGTTATCACTTGCGCGGAGCATTATGATCCCGAGAGATGAGGAATTTATAAAGATAATCATGAGCCTTTCCTCTTAATCACACCAAAGCACATTGAGGAATTGTTCAACATACCTGACTTCCCTGAGAATGCTGATATCACTCGAAAGTCAGCACAAGAATTTTGGGATGAAGAACCCCTTAGGTGGAGCAAGTGGTTAATAACAATTGGTTAGTGACTAAGAGGCCTTGACCTGAGCAAATTCCTAAGGAACTATACCGCGTTGAGTTCATGGAGGAAATCGGTGACATGATCACTCTCTTGAGCCGAGTCTTCGGTCTACCCTCTACCAAGATTTTCCACCCATGGATGTATAAGTTTATCTATATCATCCTTGCCAAGAGATATTTTGTGGATTGGGCCACTATCATCAGTGATACTCTTCACAAAAAAATGATCGAAGTGAAGATGAATGGATGTTTCTACATGACATCATACTTGACTTATGCAGTGGCTAGAAGAAAGATATTTTCAGGGCTAAAAATGAAAGGAGTCATGGGTCCATCAAATAATGTCTTGCATTATTATCCGCAGTTAAGTTTCAATAATAGCTCTCATCATTTTGGGAGAGTTAACGATGCATTCACCTTCCACGTGATTCAAAAATTAAATCAGAATACAGAGGAAAGATTCTACAAAAAGGCCATGGATGTCATTTCCCAATGGGGAATATGGTTTATTCAATTTTCATCATTTTCCTACATTTGTGTGAGCGGCTTGTAGGTACTCCATGGAAGCTTCCTAAGTACGTCAGTGACAAGTGGGCATTAATGAAGCTTGCGCAACAACTATTCCATGTTCGCTGTCTCCTAAGTGAAAAACATCGTTCATGAATTCATTTCCCAATCCCAATTGGGGAATACCAATGTCCAAATCTTTTTAGTGCACAACTCATGGAGAAAGAGGTTTCCCTCATCACTATTCATCCATATGTGAAGAAATTCCAGTTTAATATCAATGGATATATGCGGAAGATTCTTGGAGAAAAGTATCAACATGTTGAGCAGACATATTATTCTAAGGAGAAGGCACATATAAGATTCACATGTGGGAATAAGGTGCATTTGAAGGCACAGAAGGATAGGGAAGGAAACGTGTGCCAAGACAAGTTGAGTTGGGACTTAGCCATTTCCTTGGATGCGGGCTATTTTTGGAGACAACGTGTGGAGAACACATCAGGATGGAGACTTGCGTGACACATGACTACTATTTTGGGAATGAGCATTTGATAAGCATCATGCATGAGTTGAAGATAATAATAGGATTACTACTTTCAGTTAACTGTAGGAGATCTATTATTAGTGCACTTGCATGTGTGCATGTTATTGTAAAAGCGCATGGCTATTTTTAGCAAGCGACCTATTTTAGGAAGTGTGTAAGTGGTGAAGGTATGTAGTGAACTATATAGTTTAATAGAATGATGAGACACAATTATTGTAGAGTTATGTTGCTGGATCTAATGCGCGCATAACTTATGGTAATATTTTGTAATGTAAGAAGATTCTATGTTGTATAGTGGTTAATATAATGGAGTATATTGGATGGATAATGGTGTTAAACATGGCTTTTCGATCTTGTATGGTTAATCTTATCATAGTTATTGTTTAATTCATGATTATATAAGATCTAGATCTGGTTATGTATGAGGAATGTTTATGTTTATTTATGGATCTGTATATGCTCTATCTTCATCACACTAACATCCTACACAAGCAAATCTAAAGAGGTACTTGGTGCCTTTGTGTGCTTCGGGTGAGCACTCAGTTTAGGCTGGGTGATGTGCCAGTGTGCCTAGGTTTTCATAGTGGGTTCTAGGTTACATCATTGGTTTCATTGCCAAGACCTCTTTTTCAGTTGTTTTCAAGATGGTTCATGATGAAGATGTACTGGTTGACCCTAGTAAGTGTTCAGGAGTGGAAAAAAGATCTTGAAGAAGAGTGTGCATGGAGGTTCAACACTGGATTTGAGTTTGACACATGCACGTGGGTGGATCAGAATATGTATGACTATTTGTATGAGAGCTTCTTTGCTATCTTTGCGGTAGAACTGTACGAGTGGCTGGTTGCTTATGCATCTAAAAGGAATTGGAGGTATCACACACTTGTCTGGATGTAGGAAGAATTTCAAGCCCTTTATGATGTTGATTTGATTTGGACATGCATTGAGGATACTTAGTTCTGGGGTGTTTTGAACAACTATATTTTGGAGTACGCAATTTCCACTTATTCTTGCCTGGAGGAAGCTGAGTTCCAGTTTTTACGTTATCCTAGGAAACTTACTTGCAAGGCATTCCACTGGCGATCAAGATCTTAATGGTAACCCTAAAATTGGAAGAAAAATTGATGGCTAGCTAAACCCCACCACGCGCAGGGGAAGGATCAGGTTTGGTGAAGGATGGCGGACCTAGCGGCAGAAAGGAAGAGAGAAGAAAAAAAAATTAAGTATAATGAGGCACACGAGAGGGAGATAAAGAAGCAAAGTGATATTGCAGAGTGGATGGTGTTGAGGAGAGAGATGGCTCATGAAGGATTTGGAGCTCATGTAGAAGGCATGGAGCTAGAGCATCTAGAACTCCCCCATTTGGGCAAGCATGACAGGGAACCCTCCTTGGCCTCATGTGGGATCACACCATCAAAGATGACATAGGCTGTGGGCGCGCATCTGAATCTACCTGGAAACCAACCCTTATGCTTGGTTTTTTACAGTATTTAGTACAACCAGTAGTCAACAAGCAAGTTTGGGTAGTAGGAAAGCAGGAGTAAGTCAAATAGTAAGTACATCAATAGTAGGGCAAACGTCTTCATTGTTGTTTGGGGGTACCATCTCAGGTGCATGATCAACACAAAACTTAAGCGCGCATAATTTTGGACTCACTTCTGGAAGTAGTACCACTTCGCAAACTGTAAGAGTTTAGTTTAGTACTACTATTGGGACACAAGGAAGTGCATTTTTTGGTCCGCTTCCGGCTATAGGTGGAGGATTAGGGGGTAAAGGTGGCTCTAGTTATGGTGGATCAAGTGGTTCTAGAGGCAGAGGTGACACATGAGGTTTTGGATTAGTTGGGCAAGGTCCGCACCAACCCTTGAATATTTACATGGAGATGTCTCTTCATCTTCTAGAGTATAGGGGCATAGAGGATGCTGCTGAACGTGTGCACATGTGTGAGATACTGTGGCACACAAAAGGGATTACAACATCTGAGCGCAATGCCAATCAGTTTTCCACTTTATTACATGGACGCGCACATGAAGTTTGACCCTGATTAGACTTGCGTAGATTATGCAACATTGAGGGATGCCTTAAGGAGTTTTATATACCTGAGTTTGAGCAGAAGAGTATAAGTGTGCTCAAGGAATTAAACAGGGCACTACTGAGAGTGTTTGAGAGTATGATGCCCATTTCAAATCACTATTGTCTAAGATTTCTTATGATATTCATACAAGCCAACATGTTGAGTGGTTTGTTGGGGGTTTGATCACACTATTTAGGGGGGCGTTGTTTCATAAGACAGATACAGACCCGCACGAATCATTTGAAGCAACTTTGTGCACTGAGGTAGTTGGTAGTATAAACACTGGAGTAAGCCCATTCCTAGAAGCATAGATTATGGCTATAGAAAACCAGTTAGAGAAATTATTGGCAAATTCAGTACATGAGACGTGCACTCAGATTTGGTGTACAAATTGTGAAGTGGAAGGGAACACTAAGGATAGTTGTCCCTAGAGATTAGTGTGTTCATTATTTCTAGACTGTGAGATGTCATTTGAACCATGATGCCAACCGCTGCCCATTACTACAATGCACGATAAGGAAGAATGTATCTTGCTATTGTAAAATTTTATGGTCCACGACTCACAATACAGAAGATTGCAGGTTGATTGGTCAGATCCATGATGCTATAGATATTGGTGTCGACAGATAGGAGTATTAAATAACTCTAAAGGTAAAGGTGAGCACCAGGATCATGATCACAATCAAGCGCACTATGATCAAAATGAAGGGCACTTTGAAGGAGGTCGTGAGAGAGGTCAAGGATACCATGGTGGATTCGAGGGCCGAGGCCATGGTGGTGGGAGAGGTGATTTCCCTCATGGAACATTTTTTACATGTAGATCTCTTGACCACTACAGGCGTGAATGTCCTCAGAACATTACTTGTTTCGTCACATTTTTTGTGGAAAGAATCATAGCTATGAGGAATTCCTAGATCTATATGAGAATTTTAGAAAGTAGCATTAGTATGAGAATAAGGGCGCAAGGATGGTTAGAATATAACGCGTTGTGGAAAATCAGTGGATGCCAAAGTTTGCATTAAAGGATGCCTTCCTTAAGGAGTTTCATATCCCTGAGTTCGAGCAGAAGAGTATAAGAGCACTCAAAGATTTTAAGCAGGGAACTACTGAGAGTTTCTGGGAGTATGTTTCCCATTTCAAAACACCGGAAGCTAAAGTATTACCTGTGAAAATTACTACATGCGCTGAAGCTATGCGCACCAGTGACGCATTACATCAGAAGCCTACCATCACTAAGGAGGATGTTTTATATGCAAGCAGTAAGGAAGAATGTATCTTGCTATTGTAAATTTTTTTGGTCTGCCTAGATCCTGTGCATTAGAAGGAGGATTATCAGGAAACCATGGAGGTACTAAGAAATATTCAGGGTGAAATACAATGTTTAAAAGAGCAATCACGAAAGATGGAATAGAAGAAGGAAACAAAGACGATCCAGTCAAATATTGATGACCTGAAGGAGGTATACAAAATTTTGTGCTAGGAGAATATCATTCCATTACTAGGGAATTGGCTAAAGGGAAACACTCCATGCACAGGTATTGAGAATGGACGACAGAACCTGAATGCTAATCTTCCCCCTCATAGCTTGGACTATGACAAGGAGATAACTCTGAATGCTATTGTGGATGGATGGCTCTTGAGTAATATATTGATTGACACGGGTGTGGAAGTGAATGTGCTTACTTTAGATTCATGGGTACATATGGGGGAGACCTCCATTTCAACCATCTTCTAATGTGTTGTTTATGGCTAATTAAACGAAGGCCACTCCCATCAGAGCTTTAAAAGATCCATCCATTACTATACAATGGGCCAAGTTCACTGGGGAATTTTGAGGTTTTGGCACTTGCAGAAGCGAAAAACTTCCCGGCTCTACTTGGGCGCCCTTGGTGCTATGCAAATAATGTTGATCTATGGTTCAAAGAGGGATATATAAGTTTTGAGAAGAAAGAGGAAAGAGTTCTTATCCCTTTAATAGATGGGAAATACGCACCTTATGTTGAACCTTTGAGTGAGGAAGATCTGGATAGAATTTATGTGTGCACCATTAGGGACCCAGAGGTGCTTGAGCCATCTAAGGAAGGAATCCTTTAGTGGGAGGATGCATAGTGTATTAGTGATACTACAAGTATTGCTTGTGAAAATTGGGCACATGTAACTTATGAGATGGTTGGCCATGAAGTAAGAAGTCCATTTGCGTGGAAAAATAAATCTCGTTGTATTCAAAGGATAGGTAACAACTCTGTACCTCGGTACACTAGAGAAGGAGACCCTAAGGTATTCCTGCACTCTATGGAGGAACAATGGATATAACAAGTTGAAACAAGGAATATGTTAGTGTATTCCTTACGTGGGACAACAATGCGCTGGTGGCTAGTTCATAGGGATAATCTTATAGAATGAAATGAAGTCAAAATTTCTCTAACTACTCAGTTTTTTAGGGGCAATGCGCCTACCCAAATTTGCATATATCATGGTAATCAACCTATTCAGCACCACGTTCAACAGTGTGAGAGACTCTGGACAAAGGGGTAGGAAGCTTTACCACCTTCACTATGGGTGCACAAACTTTATTCCACTTTACAAGGCTACACACGCGCTTGGTATGTTTATGCGGAGCTATATAGAGAGACTGGAAATTGACAAGATTTGATTGCAAGAATAGTCCATACATTTGACTACTTCTATACTAAGCCTCATGTGGAAGAGGAATTAAGGGTAATAAAGCATTTAACTGTGGGAGACCATGCAAAAGCAAAGGAACTCGTTCAGGAGTTATTTGGTGAGGCAGACTCAGGAGCACATTTTGATGAAATAGAAGAGACATATGCCACATTACTTCAGTGTGCTTGCTTTGAAAAAGAAAAAGGAAAGATGGTCTACATAGTGGATGATGAAGAAGTAGAAAATCTGGATAAAGATCATTCAACAGGTACGTGCAAAGTGTTGGACAGTGTTGATAAAAATGCACACACTTATCATGAACCTATGAAGACTAAGAAAGTGAACATTAACACAAATGTTGAACCTAAGGAGGCCATCATTGGAGATTATTGGTTTGATTCTGAAGTGGCAAAAATCATTGAGTTACTACGTGATTTTTAGGACTTATTTCCTAGGGGCTGCCATGAATTAAAAGGAGTGCATGAGTGATTAGGAGAGATGAAAATTAAACTAAAGGAAGGTGCACGCCCTGTCAGGAAGAGACCTTACATGATGAACCCTAACTTGCGTGTCAAAGTTAAGGAAGAAATTGAAAAAATGTTGAAATATGGAGTCATCAAGCCCCTAGAAGAATCAGAGTGGGTTAACCCCATTATAATTAGTCTAAAAAATGATGGCCGGATTAGGATTTATGTGGATTACAGGGAACTGAATGCTGCATGCATGATTGATCCATTTCCTACACCTTTCACAGAGGAAATATTAGAAGGTGTTGTAGGGTGGGAAGTTTATTATTTTACAGATGGATTCTCTGGGTATCATTAGGTTATAATTGCATAGGAGGATCAAGAGAAAATGAATTTCACCATTGAATGGGGAAGTTTTGCATATACTGTGATGCCCTTTGGGTTGAAAAACGCACCTGTTGTATTTTCGCGCGTAGTTGTTCAAGCGTTCCATGATTTTATTCACAACTTCTTGCAAGTTTATTTGGATGATTGGATGGTGTATGGACTTGTTAAGGATCATTGTGACAACTTGCACTTAATGTTTGAGAGATGTAGATAGTTAAACATCTCTTTGAACATCAAGAAGTGCATGTTTGCTACACCTTTTGACACTTTGTTAGGGCACATCATCTGTAAGGAAGGTTTATTAGTAGATCCAGCTAAGGTTGTAATTATTGTAGGCCTGGAAGAGCCTACCAATTAGAGTGAGGTGTGCGGTTTTTTGAGTCACACAGGGTATTACAAAAGTTTTATCAAAGGATATGCAAATATTGTCGCACCCTTGGAAGAGTTACTAAAGGGAAATGAGACATTCTATTGGGGAGAATCACATCAACAAACATTTGAGGCATTGAAGGGGGGACTTACTACAACACCTATTTTGTGTTTTCCTTCATGGAACCAACCGTTTCACGTACATGTGGATGCCTTTGGCACAACCATTGGTGCAATGTTAGCTCAACCAAGAGAAGGTATTATAGATCATCCTATCTGTTTTGCTAGTAGAAAGTTGAATCTTGTAGAATAAAATTATACAACAACAGAGCGCAAGGCCTTGTCAATGATCTACACTCTGCATAAATTCAGATAACACCTGATAGCAACACCATTTGTATTTTATACTGACCACATGGCATTAAAATACTTGGTCAACAAGCCCATTTTACAGGGGCACATATGTCGATGGGTGCTCTTATTCCAAGACTTTGACTTCACAACTGTGGTAAAATTAGGTAAAAGTAATTCTGACCTAGACCACTTATCAAGGATTTTGTCAGGGGAGGATGCATAGACAATTGAAGATACAATGCCAGATGCACAGTTGTATAGGTTACAACGTGTGCCTTTAGAATTGGAGGATATTGTTGTCTTTTTACGCAAATGTATGAAACCAAAAGGAATGAAAACCTTAGAGAAGAAATAACTTGCAATTCACGTGACACCCTTTATGTTGATCAACAGTGATTTATACAAACTAGGTCGAGATGAAGTATTGCACCGATGTGTGCTCAAACATGAGTACACAAATATCATAGAAGAGGCTCATGGTGGTATTGCATGTGGGCACTATGTAGTTGATGCCACCATGCGTAAGATTTTACTCATTGGATTATGGTGGGAGACCCTGTACAAAGATTGTAAAATGTATTGTAAGGCGTGTGATCAATGTCAGTGCCTTGGTAAACCTGGGTAAAGAGATGAAATGCCTTTGAGGTCTATTCCTAGTGCAGAGCCATTTGAGAAATGGGTTATAGACTTTGTGGGTCCTATATTGTGAGCTACTTGTAGAACTAGTTCACGCTATATCATCACTTACACAAATTATCTTACAAGGTGGGCAAAAGCAGCCCCTACAAAGGATTGCACAATAGCTACAACAATCGGGTTCTTATGGGAACATGTTCTTACTAGGTATGGATGTCCGTTGAGCTTGACAAGTGATAGGGGTACACATTTGAATGAGACAATCAGGATACTATGGGATGAGTTTATGGTTATGCACCACAAGACTACACCTTATCATCCTTAGGTAAATGGGATTGCTGAGGCCTTCAACAAGATATTGAGCCAGAACTTGACAAAAATTTATGATGTTAGAAGGAAGGATTGGGATGATAAAATTTCTGCCATGCTTTGGGAGTATAGAACAACCTCCAAGAGGTTGAATAGGGCCACACCCTTTCAGTTGGTGTTTGGTGCAGAAGCAGTTCTTCCTATGGAATTCATGTTACCTTCTTTGCATATTGCGCACACTTGAGGTCTAGTTGATGAGAAAGCATTGGAAGAAAGAATTGAGAAGTTAATACAGTTGGATGAGAGACACGCCATAACACGTTGGAGTCAAAAGTATGAAAAGGCTAGGTAGAAAGCGTGGCATGACAACCACATCAGGGACAAGAAGCTTGAGGTTAGAAAAATGGTACTTCTTTATGATTCTAAGTTTTTGTGCCATCTAGGCAAGCTTAAAGTGCGTTGGTTGGGAGCATATGTTATTACTCATTTACTTGACTTAGGTGCTTGCTAGTTAGAGGTGTTTGATGGAATACAGTTACCCAGTTACTTCAACTGGAGTAGGCTGAAGCCCTACTATAAATAAGTCTTCTTGGTGTTTGTAATAAGGTAGTATTGCCATTTAGAATAGGTTTCCCTTTCTGTATTTCCTTTAATGTATTTCCTTCTTCGTTGCTATGCTTTGTCAATTTAGTTTGGTGTTTTGTGTAATAAGCGCATTTGCACATTAGAAGCTAATTATAATTTGAAGTATTTTTATGCGCAGAGGACTGCACATACCATTGGTGTGGGGTGGTTATTATTTGCTATTCACAACTAGGTAGACATTAGAACAAACTATTACATGTGTTATTCAAGTATGAAAATGAGTTGTTAGAAAGAAGATTGCTTCTAAAGATGACCATAGATGGAGATAAATGAAGGAACAATATAATGCGAGGTAAGCAACGACCATGGAAACTACCAGGGGAGGTGCAGTGGCGAGGTACTCGGTGCATGGAAGCACATGGAAAAGAATTTTGTAGCCATAAGGTAGGAAGGCACACTAGAAGGTTATAGCTGGGGCACGAAGATTTACCACACGGAAATTGTGAAAATGGTCAATTAATGAGAGGATTATTAGTAGGTGAAGGAGAAATAAATGCACTAAATTTTTGAAAATCTATATAAGGATGTGATGCGGGTTCATTTTTACCTTTGCGATCATAAGTATTCAAGCGAGATAAGAGCGACTCAGCCAAGCGAATCATTTGGAGGTGTGGAGAGAAGATTATTGCACGGAAGAGGCTTGCGTCCCCATTGGTGAAGGTTTGAGTGAAGCAGAAGCATTGAGAAGGAGCTTGGGCACACAGTTTCAAGCTAGGGCATGTGGATTCGAGCTCGGGTTTGAGTTTACTTGATATAGAAGGTAAAAGGTAGAATTTTTACAATGACACCTAAGAAAGCACCTGCAACAAGCACAAAAGGAAAGAAAAAGATAAAAGTGGAGGTTAAAATTACTCCTGAGAGAAATTTTTCAGAGATGCAATACCTGGAAGGAGTGATAGTTGGTCAAGATTAGGATTCACATGTTCACAGATGCAAGATAAGTGATTACAATCATCACACCTCTGACAATAGAGGAAAACTATATGCGTTGTTGAACAAAAAGACCAACAAGCGCATTGTAGATGATATGTCAGTATATGATGATGCTGGAGAGAAGTTTTTGAAAAAGGTAGGAGTATATCAGTTATATGAACTCTGTTATTTTGGAAAACTAGAGGCTTTATACCAATGGTTGATGAGTAGAGTCCATGAGGACTTTTTCTATTTTGTTGGTCGGAGAGTAAGGATCACAGTAGCTCTGATTGCCACATTGACAGGACTGAAAGGCACAGGGACATATATCTTAAGTGATCTAATTGATAAGGTAGCTATGATAGCCACCAGCAAGGAGTTAGGATACTCGAAAGGTCCACGTGGAATGGACATAGATAAGTTGAAGAAGTTTCCTGTAGTACAAACAACCACACATCTGCTCACAAAGCTAAATGATCAAGAGAGATGGTCACAGGTAAACACAATGTGGCTACACATTGCAAAAAGGATGACAAAGGGAGAGATATACAACTTGGCGGGTTATATTATAGAAAATATCATTGAGGAAGCATGCACATGAGAAAAGATAAGTTTTGGTGTTATCTTACTTTCTCTTGTCATTATAGAAATTGGAGTGCCTGATGAGCCAAAAAACAAAGTTTGGGAATACCCTATAGAGAAGAAGTCTCTCGCGGAGAGGTTTGGGAAGTATATGCGTGAAGGGTCAATGAGGGGTCCATTTAAATAGGGGCCGGAGATGTGGTATGACCAAATTTGTGCACCATTTAAAGAGGAGTGGCACATTCCAAAGGAGTTGCCCTTGGTGATAGGAAAGGTAGTATAGTTCACGGTGTATCAACATTTTTGCATCGTGCAGTTTTCTATGAAGGATGAGACATGGAGCCCATGGTGAAAACTATCTTATGCCTTCATACCATGCTACTTCAAGGTGTCAGTTCATAGATTCATTGATGCGCGCCGGCTGAACTTTGACGCAGAAAAGGTAGACAGTGACTACTACACTCTCAAGAAGACATGTATATCCATACCGAACTGCCTATATTGAGAGGCTCATTTCTGATGTCATAAATATCAAGCCAGTGAGTTTTGCTATTAGGAACAGTGGGGTTGTGCTCATATATCTTCAGCTCAAGCCTAGGCTGGAGAATAATAAGTATGTGGAGAATGAGTTTATGCTCCCAAGGCTTCCTAAGGGAAAACATACAATGGAGAATTTATTGACTCCAAAGCTTTCCGCCCCCATACAGATGGACGAGGAAGAAGAAGAACATGAATATAGTGGTGGGTTAGATCATAGAGGCTAGAGGCAGCCCATAGATATAGTGGAGAATGAGCGTGGTGATACTCCACCATAGGCGTAAGAAGTAGAAGAGGACTTAGACGTAGAAGTAATCCCTGAGGAGCACCAATTTAGAAAAGTATTCAGACAAACCAGGACTCTGGGCACAGGCACACCACAACATGTAAGAAGATCACTTAGAATCTCCCCCAGAAAGAGGCACCTGCGAAGAAGAAGAGGATAAAGTTAAAGCTTAGTGAGGAGGTGAAGGAGTCAGAAGAGAGCATGCCTGGAACTCTAGTGTAACCAAAGGATATGGAGGAGCCCAAAGATGTGGAGATGAGAGATGAAGAAGGGGTGAAAGAAGTAGAAGAAACTATACATGAGAAAACCATCGCACCAGTTACGACTCAGATAGGAGAAGGGCCAACTCCAAACCTTGGTGCTCACGTTCTGAAGGGGCCAAGGATGAGAAGAAGTGAAGAGTATGTGGTGCCAGCTATGGGCTATGCTGAGGACATAAGAAAAATCGTCCACACCCGGTTTTAAAACATGGTGGACCTGAAGGAGTTATATGGGTGGGAGCTCATGGACCCAGACATGGCCACTACACGTGTAAGGAAATAACTTTCCTGGTCCATACATAATCACATGGATGAGCCAAATTTTGATGTATGTGAGGAGTCTTATGTATCTAGGAGAGTGAAGAAGGCACCTAAAGTAGGCACATGATGATAAAACCCACTCACATGTCTGATGAGCAGGTCAATAATGCCTTAGTAAAGGTATTTGCTGAGGTGGCGTGGAGGAATATTGATAAAGACGCCACCATAAGAGCACTGATGGAGGATAATAAGGATAAAACTATGGAGATATAGTACTTAAAAGCTGAGAAGGAAAGAGAATGAATGAAGAACAAGGCCTTCATGAGCATGGAAAAGGAGATTGGTGACTACATTATGAAGGCAAGGACTCATCTGGAGCCAAAGGTACCTGAAAATTTCCCTTCTGCAATACATTATGTGCACACCTTAGTTGATTTGGTTCCAAAAGATGCGGAACAAGAAGTAGAAATAGCAAGGGCCTCTCTAGTAAAAAAAAATTAAACTTACAAGGCACTGCTCTAGACTTTAAAGGATGAGTTGAAGAAAGAAGATCAAGTTCTAAATATTTGTGCAGTACCAGAAGTGGTAATTAGAACCAGGACTATAATTGAAGATAACGAAGTTCTAAAGGCCATGAAGGATGAATAAATAGGGCACACAGGAAGATTGAAACTATTGAAACAAATGCATGAAGCCCTTTCAGCAGCACAAGATCCACATAAGGAAATAATAGATGCAATTAGGAAGTGGATAACACAGAAAATGGACTTTCTAGAGGGGATGATGTCTGCTATGGCTAATGTTGTCCAGGTATTGCAAAATTGAAATGAAAATAATACTCAAGATGAGATGAATGCCATTGCCACAGACCTTCCAGAGAATATAATGACCGTGTTAGATGAATGACAAATATTAGAGGTAGAGATTAAAATATAATATCTAGAGTTGATCCTCCTAGTTGCAGAGGAGAGTGCTGTAGAATAAAATTTTATTCTTTTGTACCATGATTCTTTGAATTCTTTCAAATTATTATTCTTTATTATTTGGGAGCATAAGAAAGAAACCCCATTTTCGAGACGACAATGTAATTTAGTGTGGGGTAATGTTGACTAGACATATTGTTCTATGGAGAAGGCACACCGAATATTCACACACAGGAATAAGGCACATTTGAAGGCACAAAAGGATAGGGAAGGAAATACGCGCCAAGACAAGCTGAGTCAGGACTTAGCCATTTCCTTAGATGTGGGCTATTTTTGGAGATAGCGTGTAGAGAACACATCGGGATGGAGACTTTTGTGACACGTGACTGCTATTTTGGGAATGAACATTTGACAAACGCTATGCATGAGTTGAAGATAATAATATGATTACTACTTCCAGTTAATTGTAGGAGATCTACTATTAGCGCACTTGCATGTGTGCATGTTATTGTAAAGGTGCATGACTATTTTCAACATGCGACCTATTTTGGGAAGTGCGTAAGTGGTGAAGGGAAAGTCCCCACCCCTATAAGTATGTAGTGAAATGTGTAGTTTAAGAGAATGTTGAGACACACAATTATTGTAGAGTTATGCTGCTGGATCTGATTGCACACATAACTTATGGTAATATTTTGTAATGTAAGAAGCTTCTATTATTTACAGTGGTTAATATAATGGAGTATATTGGATGGATAATGGTGTTAAACATGACTGTAACTCATTCTTATATGGTTAATATTATCACATTTATTGTTTAATTAATGAGTATCTAAGATTTAGATTTGGTTATGCATGATGAATGTTTATGTTTATTTATGGATCTGTATATGCTCTATCTTCATCACACTAGCATCTTGCACAAGCAACTCTAAAGAGGGACTTGGTGGCTTTGCGCACTTTGGGTGAGTGCTTAGTTTAGGCTAGGTGATGTGCTAACACGTAAGGGTTTCATAGTGGATTCTAGGATGCATCACAATACAACCCTACCATGGAAGATTTTTGGGCTGCCTGTTAAGACGGACATGAAGTGAGAATGCGAGAGTTTTCCCACCTAACCCTTGATCAGATTAAGGCCTTTCACATTAGAAACCCTCCATATTCATTGGTGGATGATGAAGAAGATGTTATTGATCCTTCATATGATGTTGTTGCCTTTACTCCATTACCCCAAATTGATTGGACCAAAAGATATGATTTTTCTCTTGATAACAAGAATCAAACAATTCTCGAAAGAAGCATATCCTGGTATGAAAGAGAAATTGCAAAGTTACCATCAATTCAAGATCATACCTCAGGATTACAAAAATTCCCAACTCGAGGAGGTCTCTAGTTGACCAAAGCTTATTCTCAATCAACCTCTGTGCCATCTAGCTATACACATCAAACAAGAAAGGAGTGGTTGCCAAAATCCACTTCACCAAAGAAGGTATCACAAGGTGAAACATCTAAGGATCCTATCCCTAGTGAAGGAAGAGAGCCTGTATCGAGAATTTCCACTTCAAGTACAGATTCTTCTACTCACATTGTTGATAGTTCGTAAAAGCTCATAACAAACAATCCTCAGTTGTGCCTTGTACAAGAGTCCACTCAAGTGCAAGTAGTCCAGATATCAAATGCTTCTGAACCTACAGTTCATGAAGAGATTTCTCAAAATCTCCCTGATGTTCAAGAGGTAGATATCAAGGTTATTTCTCTAGAGATTGAGGTTATGGAAATGATTCTTGTAGAATCTAATGATGTTGAGAACAATGGGAATGTTACTTCAGACTCCAGGCTTTTGTATGCGGAAGTGGTGAAGGATACTCCTCTTTGGATTGATTCTGAGATCAAGAAAAGGAAGAGGGTTTTCAAACCAATTGATATTGAATTTGATGCACTTATCAAGATTTTGAATGAAGTCAATCCTAAGAAGCCTAAAGTGTTCTCATGAATACTGGTGGATGATGACAGGAACAAATTTGTGGATCTTGCCATCCCACAAGTTGACAAGTAACGTGATTCCATGACATCTACTAATTATGAAGTTTCTATACTTGGACTTGGGAAGTCCACATTTGAAAGTGACATGGCGATGGCCCGCGATTCAATGGATATCATGCTAAAGATGCTTGAGAAATATAAATCTTAGAACTCTCAACTCAAGATGGAAAAGAATAAATTGGTGGATTTTGTTCAACATCTGATAAATCCCATATCATCCACTTTCCCAGTACCTAATGCAGTGGCTGCCCCTGATGAAGAAACTCTTAATTTTTCAAAAGGAATAAACACATTGGGCCATTTAACTAAATCTTGGCTTTCAGAGATTTTTGTTTTTGGTAAAGAGACGATCAAAACATCCGTTAAGCTCCATGAAGATATTAGTGCATATCTCGATGCAATTATTTATTTCAAGGAAACTTTTATTTCAAATATATCAAATTTGGATGAGATATTACCTAGTCTACAGGAGATGACAAGTATGGAATCTTCAACTTTATCCATTAAAGGAATTCTCAAATCTGAATGTCGAGGGACATACTTTATTTGGTGTCTATATCTCAAATCATGAAAGACACTTCTCAAGGATTCTATGATCCATTACGAGAGCATATGTAATGAATCCTTCACCTCACTTTCCTCGATTTAGGAATTCATAGCTTAGATCCCTTGTGATCTTGTAAATGAGAAAAATCAAAGGCATTCATCAAAACATGTTGAGGAGCAATTTTCACAATTGTTCAAAGGCATGTATACTCCCACCATCAATTTCTCTTTAACTGCAACGAAATGTTACATCAAATTAAATAAATTTTTAAAGAATTTTCATTCAAAGATGGTCAATCTGAATGATATGCTAGGTAGGATCTATTAATTGTAGGTGTTTTGTGAGGTCGTGCTTCAACAAAAGGAACCTCTTGAGGAAGAAAATATGTTTGAATCACTGAGAAGGTTCAGATCCTTTCAATTGGCGAAGGCGGCGGATCCTAATTTCACTGATGGGAAGAAGAGATAGTTTTTCTGGTATCTAGCAAAGTGGGAAGAGTCCATTTCTCATACGTTTGAGACAAGAAGACCCCACACCAATGGATAAGGCACTGGTTTTGGTCATATGTTTAAATGGTATTCTAAGTGGGTTACTGTTAAACCTACTTTTGGAAAACTTTGGATAACTTAAGTTATTTCTATTTTTAGTTGCTTTTAATAATTTGGTTGAAAAATTCAAAGTCACTTAAGATGCCCTATTTAATGTGCGTGTAAACCCTAACTACAACTTTTGGGTTATAAAAGGAAGTGAGAGGCTCATTTGTAAGGGTGACTTTGAGAGAGGAGAAGAAAATACTTTTTTGTGCAATATTTGTTTCAAGGAAAGAAACTTTGTATTTTTTTGAGAAGACGTTTTAGAGTTATAAAATATGAAATTTGTGTCTCATTCATTGTCTCTTGTAACATTTGGTGTTCTTATGTTCATTAGATGTTATCGTTTAAATCTTGCATGAAAATATTATCTTATATCTTATTGTCAACTATATTAATACGTTGTTATAGTTCAAATTGAACAAGATATGATTATCTAATTGCTCATGTGTGTTCCCTTTACTCATTCTTTTTTTAGATAACTCAAACTCCATTTTAGTTGTGTTGGTTATTCATCATTCTTCTTCGTGCACTATTAGGATCTGTTTTTACCTAGCGACTGCATGTTACTTCCATTCATTCATTTCCTTTCTATCCCACTTATTCACTTTTCTTTCCATTGATGTTCCAAAATACCCCCCACATAAAATTTTGAATGTATAGATGTAAATATAGTTTTGGTTTTCATTAAGGAGGGAATTCGGTCCCATACTATTGTATGTCATTTTAACGCGTGTAAATCCATATTCTAACAATTTTTGGCGATTCTACTAGGGATTCTAGAATCGTTTACCAGTGTTTGGTTAAATATTCATGACTATCCCCTCTACAAAAGCTCCAGTTCTTCAAGTGAATCTTATGCCCAACAAATATTTTCAAGGAGACATTGCTGCCAACCTTCGGATAATAGTTTGGGAAAACCACAAAAGCTTGCATAAATTTGTGGTTGTTGTATATAGTCATTGACATGAGAAATCTATATTGAAGACCTTAGAATAAGATCACCTGCACTTATGGCAAGAAGACCTTTTGATAACTCTGCTAGGGATTACAAAGACATCCCATTAACCAGTGCTTACATTCGCAACAAAGCTTTATGATTGTATCCCCTCTGCAAAAGGTTCTAGTTCTTCAACTGTAATCTTGTCCTGTAACTGAAGATTTTCAAGGATGACATTGTTGCCAGCCTTCGGATAGTAGCTCGAGATGAAACCATGAAATCTTGCGACAATTTGTGGCTCTTGATAGAGCCATTGATTTTAGAAATATATATTTAAGACCTTAGAAGTCAAAGAGCACTCGCACTTGTGGCAAAAAGTACCTCCTGGATTTCGTGTTGAGTCATTGTTCACTGATGCAGACTTCTTCCACTAATATGAAGATAATCTATGGATGACTAATACATATTAACTCACCTATCTCGCGGTCTTCAAATATTCTTTTGTAGATACTTAAGGATAGACATATCATCACTATTTGAGGCAAGCCCTTTGGGAAAAGCAGCATCCAATAGCTATCATTTTCAGCTCATTGCATCAGTATTGGATAACGAAGAAAATCAAGTTGCTAGAGTTTTATAAGTTATTCAGGCACAAATGAGACTCTAAGAAAGAGAGCAAAGAGATGAGGCTAGAGTTGATTAGAACATGCTAGTGATCCTTTCACAATAAATATCTTCAAACTGGTAGGAAAGAGGATATTACATGAGGAGAAAAAGCTAAGGGTCAATCAAATCCCATTTTTGCCACTTTGAAGGAAAGTTTGGTCTTCCACATCAATATCCTCCAAGCCCGAAACACCCCCCTTAGATCAAAAGTAAGCCTTGCATTAAGTCCTGAAAGAGCATAGTACCTGAAGGAATCACTACAAGTATGAACACTTGTTCTTGCTCAAATGTCGTTTTTCCTTCGCATACCACCTTTCAACAAGATGATAGTTAACATTTCCATGGGGAAATGCCATTTGCCTTACCAGCTCGACATGAATTCCCAGGAGGATCAACTTGAGAAAGATTATTCCTACATTCAATGGAGATGGGAAAACTTCTACCTGATGACCACATTTCTGCCTTCTAAAGTTGCATCGTGTAGTTTTTTCAAAGATAGGAATACTGAAGATGTTGTGGTGTTCGCATTACTTTGTTGAGACATTACATGATTGTTCCTGTATGATGTGGTTTCTCATCTACCAAATGAATGCAAGTTACAGTAACTGGAATGATATGAACACTAAGTTTGAAGCCTTGGATTCAATGTGATGCCTTCAGAAGATAGAACATGTCTTTCTTGAGTCCTAACTATCTCAGGTGACGAAAGAACCAACATAACCCATGAGGAATTTTGTGACTCCAGTTCAGACAAAATGGTGAACAAAGTTCATGTCATTGGGCAGACCCAAACCCTGATGGACAAAAATGGTTTTTGCTCAATTAACGCACAACAAGTGAGTGAAGTGTAAG
Source organism: Taxus chinensis (assembly GCA_019776745.2). Lineage (NCBI taxonomy): Eukaryota > Viridiplantae > Streptophyta > Pinopsida > Cupressales > Taxaceae > Taxus > Taxus chinensis. Next base: position 157,427,071 of record CM034149.1, read on the forward strand.
TATTCTAGTTTACAGATATTCCCCGCTTCAGAGTGGCTACTGTTGTTAACTAAGATCAATTCTTCGCCATAGAAATTGGGAAGATGAGATTCAATCATGGATGGGAAAATCTCATCTTAAAATTCCCATCAAGGGAAAGAGTCAAGAAACCCCCAATGCTTTATACTGGTCATAGCTCAAGCTAAGTTGGCTAATGATGTGCTAGCTTTAAAAAACTAAATATCCTTGCTCAAAATAGTAAACCTACTCCTTACAAAGACATCCCAAGAAAAGGCTACATTCCCAACAAATCCAAAATTGTAGGCACTTCGAAAAGGCTTGTTATTGAAGCAACTCCCGCAACTAACTCAAAATGTGATGTTGTCGAGGAAAGTGAAGATGAAGTCAAAGTCGTCAAAGTTTATGAAGAAGAGCTAGATTCTAGGACATCTGAACCTGAAGTCGAAGAGCCTGAAGGAGAAAGTAATAATGATTTCTTTGAGTATTGTTACAAATTTGAAGAAGACAAATACGAAGAAATTACTGGAAGATACAAGGAATAATAAATCCTTCGACGGTCTTCACACGCTCTACAAAAGAGAAAGGGATAAAATTACCACTAAGCTGGAAGCTAAAAAAGAGCTCTAAACAAGTTCTTAAAGAATCTAAAACTAAAGACACTTCCAAATAATCCAAAACAAATGTGACTCTTAAAGAGTCCAAAATGACTGAGGTTCCCAAGGTCAAAATTATCTTAAAGAAAGGAGGATCTTTGTCAAGTCAATCTGTTGATAAATAAGCCACGAAGAAATTTTCTTCTTCCACATCAGTATCAACCAAGCCCGAATCAAAGGTCAAAAGTGAGCCATCATCAAGTTTGAAAGAAATAGTATGTGAGAAATCAAGTACGATCATTTTTCCCAAATTTGATATCATTGATCATATCAACAAAACAAAAATTTCCATGTCAGAAGCAGAGTACTTGAAGTCCAATAAGGATAAACTTGAGAAATTGGTCCAATTTATCAAAGGAAACTCTACTATTCATTCCTCTAAAGGAATCCTGAAAACTCCCAAAGATAGGAAGACTCAAAATATTGTGGTGGCCACTACACCTTCAAATGAAAAGATTGAACCTTTATGTGTCCTTTCTAATCAACGGATGCAAGTTAAGTAATTGCATTATAGATTTTGGAGCCTCAGATAATGTGATGCCTTCAAAAGTAGCACATGCTCTTGAGTTGACTTGTACGAGAACATTCAGATCTTGTTACTCCATGGAGACAAGACAAGTTCCTCTGATTGGGTAGATTAAAGACACTAAAATGGTTTTAGCTCAATTTCCTCAAAAGTGAGTCAAGGTAACCATTCTAGTTTCCAATATTCCCGCTTCATATGGTATGTTGTTAAGTAAGAAATTTTGCAGAGACTTGGGTGGAGAGATTCAAATGGATTGATCTCATGCTATGATCCCCATAAAGGGAGAGATGAAGAAGTTAATACTGGAAGCTCAAGCCAAGTTCACAGTGAAAAAAATTGAATATCCTTGTGCACAGATCCTATTTCAAAGCTCAAGTATGGGTAATTATATGATGAATGTAGAGGTTCATACCCCTGAGATCACTTGTCAAGATTCCAATGAGATATGGACTCTTGAGTTCGATGGAAGCTATTGCTCAACAGGTTCCGGCACAGGAGTGGTGCTCATATCTCTGAATGGTAAAATATTTCCTTTTTGTTACAAATTTGAATTTTCAAATACTAACAATACTGAAAAATACAAGGCATTAATCCTTGACCTCCAAGTTACAGAAGAGAAAGGGATAAAAAATTTGAAAGTTTTCAGAGATGCAAAGTTGATCGTGAAATAAGTTAAAAATAAGTTTCACGTAAAGAATCATCATTTGAGACACTACAGAAATAAAGTGTGAGACACGATAGAAACCTTTGATGGTTTTTCCATAGGATCCGTCCCTCATGAAAAAAATGATAAATCATATTCCCTAGCAATCTCAACTTCATTTATGATCCCTCATTCAGAGTTTGATAAAGACAAATACACCATTGAAATGGTTTTTAGGCCAAGTGTTCCTAAAAATGCAGAAAATTGGCAAGTCTTCAATGATGATCAACAAATTATTACCTTCTTGGAAAAGAGGGATAATTTTGAATAGTTGTACTTTGAAGGAAGTGATTCTGCATTTTGTGAATTGACAACCTCACCCATTGGGAAGGAGTTGAGAAGGAGGATTATTCTATGTTCAAAGTTATGGAAGTGAAACTCCTAAGTCATATTGTTTCTAAAGAAGGAACTAAGATCGATCCTGAGTGCATTCAAGCTATCAAGAATCTTTCCTTACCCACAAGTAAACCTGGAGTTCACTCATTCTTTGAAAAGGTGAATTTTTTGAGAAGGTTTGTGCCAGATTTTTCCGAGTTAACCAAAGAAATCATTGGCATGATGAAAGGCAAATAATCCTTCAAATGGTCAAAGGAAGGTAAAGAAGCATTTGAACAAATCAAGGATGTTATTGTGAAATCCCCTATGTTGGTGTGTCCTGATTTTAAGAAGGATTTCATAATCTATTGCTATGCTTCCCCACACACGATCTCTGCCATCCTGACTCAACACAATCAAGAGGGAATTGAATCCCTAATTGCATCCATGAGTTTCAGATTCAAGAAACACGAACTGAATTACACTCCCCTTGAGAGGCATGCATATGCAAAGGTTAGAGCTTTGAAAATTTCAACTAGTATGTATTGAATTCTCAAACCAAAGTCCTAGTACCAGATACCGCAGTTAAATCAATGTCGACACAACAGGAACCAAGATCTAAAAGAGGTAACTAGATCTCCAAGATCTAGGAATATGACTTGGACATCAAGCCTACTAAGTTAGTTTGAGGAAGAGGACTCTGCCAACTCATCGTAGAGAATGAGCCATGAGATGACTCTGAAGAAGAACCAATCAAAGAAAGTTTACCACTGGTAGTTTTCGTAAGTACCACAAATGAATGGTATTCAAATATAATCTACTTTCTCAAATATGGCGAATGTCCTGAGAATATGAAAGCTAAGGAAAAAAGAGCTATAAAATTAAGAGTTGTTAGGTACATCATTTGAGGCACCACTTTGTTGAATAAAGGAATTGATGGCATGTTCCTCAGATGTGTCGATAAAGAACAACAACCCAAGTTGTTTGAAGCTTTTCACAATCATTCTTGTGGTGGTCATTTCTCTAGATTAGTAACAACTCATAAAATTTTGTGAGCACATTATTACTGGCCCACTATGTTTTCTGATGCCCAAAAATGGGTAGAAAAATGTGAAGCTTGTCAACAATTTATGAGAAGACCTAAATTGGCAGCTTTGCCTTTAAATTAAGTCGTCATTGAAGAACCCTTTCAACAATGGGCGTTAGATTTCATCGGGGTTCTAAATCCAAATTCCAATGCTGGTCATACTCACATGCTTATGACAACTGACTTTTTTCCAAAGTGGGTAGAAAATATTCCGGTGAAACAAACATCTCCTGTGGTAATCTGCAACTTCATCAAAGAGAATATATTGGTTCATTACAAAATTCCACACAAGATCGTGATGGACAATGCCTCCATTTTTCTTCTATAGAGATGATAGGTTTTTGTAATGGATATGGGATATATTTATCTCATTCATCAGATTACTACCCACAGGGAAACGATCAAGCAAAATCTAGTAACAAAAACATCATTACCATCGTGCACAAGTTAGTAGAAGAAAATCAAAGAACTTGGCACAAAAATTTATATGATGCATTGTGCATATGGAACCAATGCTTAGATTCCCATCACTTTGGAGTCATCGACATTACAATTGGCTCAAGTAGTTGATGATGAATGCTTCACCAATGCATTGGATAAAAGGATCATGTTCCTAAGAAATCTTGAAGAGAAGAGAAGTCAAGTGACAAACAAGATTGAGGAACACCAATCCAAAGTGAAGAAATTATTCAACAGGAAAACGAAGGAGAGATAATTTCAAATTAATGACTTAGTTATTCTCTGGGACAAGAGATGTGAACCGAAAGGAAAACACAAGAAGTTTGATTCGTTGTGGCTGAGCCCTTTCAAGATCAGAAATTTATGTGGAGATAACACCTATTACTTGGTGTATCCTGATGGAAATCATTTGCCTCTTCCCTACAACGGGAAATATCTCAAGCAGTATCAAAATTTAAAAACAGGTTGTCCCCCGTATGTATATAGGTAATTAGGATTTTGGTTTGTTTCATTTCCCTATTTTTTGGTTTCCTCTCTTTTATCATCCCATTTTTGTGCCCCGTTATTTTTGGGATCATGTTCATTAAATTATTGGGTTTGGGTCCGTTGTTGCATCTGTGAAGTTCTTGTCCCCAATTAGAGCCAACTTTTATTCACTAATTTTGACTTCACAAAATCAATAAACATAATTTTTTTTTAAATTTTTGAAAGTGTTCTTTCACGTGATTTATCACCCTCATCGTAATCATTTTATTCTTTTGATCATTTTGGTCTTCGGTTCGTCCATTTCGGGTGAGTACTCCTCCTGCCAGGTCACAAACTGTGTTAATAATTAATTAATTTCTTACCCATTTATTTAATAAAATTATTTTTATTAATTTTTGAGGTTTTTAATTAAATAAATATTAATTTAATATTTATTAAAAATCAATCAACAAGTTTTATTTTTAATTGAATTCGGAGGAAAATAAAATTTCACTTCCAATTGCCAGGGATGCCAAATTGGCTCTCCGCACCTGGATTTCCCCTTTCCTGGCAATTTTTTTTTTCCTCTTGTGGGATTTCTTCTGTTGATTGCCAACCCAACCGGATGGAAAACTGGCAAAAAATAATCCCTGTCCCCCACACGGGGAAATAAGATGGGAATTAAGCAACCATGCTTATATGGCCATATACACTAAACCTAGAGTATAGATAAGGTTTGCAAGCTCAAATTACATATATGGCAAAACAGTTTCTCCATTATGTCAGCTAATCCAACATCATGAGATACATAGTGGTATTTGGTGCATAGATTGTTACAGTAGAAGGACATACTGGGGATTTACTATTTTTACTCATAATTCCTTTCGTATGCCATGTCGCATGATACTAAATAATACCCCTATTATCAATCAGAATCATAAATATTTTATTAAGTAACCACCCTCCCAAAATTTCAATAGATAAGGAAGATACCCCTGTATTGTTACTGTAATTATTGTAAGTCTACCACACATGATTTCCCTAATTGTAGATTTCATTGATTAGCCCTTTCTATGATTCCATCTGAAACTTTTGGACGTCAGGCCAGTGTCTGTAAACATTTTGAAGGAACAAGTTTAGCATCATGATCATAGTCATAATGAAGGACACTCTAATGGAGGTGGTAGAGGTAGAAATTAGAGGTTACTGTGGAGGACTCGAGAAACTATAGGACCCTCACTATGTCTAATGTGGTGGATCTCTTCACATGGGACATTTTCTATTTATATGGGTTCCCTGATGCATTAATCAAACTTTGCATAATAATCCTCAATGATTATATGTATGTTCATTATTATTTCTTGAATTTATTACATCTTCATGACATGAACATCCTGGATTTATATGAGAAATTAATCAAGATGAAATAAACATGATAAACCTTTGGGAATGATAATATGAATGATATCCTATCTATTGAGAGATTATGTTTGATGTACCATTAAGTCTAGAAATACATGTTTCTTCTCTAGAAGTACACACCAGTGAAGATTGAGAAAATATACAATGAGAATACATCCACAAATGAGAGCATTTTCATCTACTGCAAAACTATGTCCACATATAACTCCTGCAGGTATTGTAAAATAAATCTGAACGAAAATCATGCCCATTTTAAAGGAAGTCTATCAAGATACTTTAAACCCTTATACCCATTTATATAGGGAATTGTATTACAATCCATTCAAGGATTAATATACGGAATGCTAGGACATGACAATAGGATGATAGGTAATGCTTTCATTTGTGAATCCCGTATGATAGAAACTTAGGTGAAGGACCTTTTTAATATCTTGCGCCAATGTATAATTTATTTTCCACAAATGGAAGTATGGCAAGAAAAAATGATTCATTTGACACGTTAAGGAAAGATGAACATTAGAGACAACTTTTAGCATGCTAACTTACCTCCTCACAGTCTATGCATCACTACCATTTTGAAATCACCCATGAATGTTGTTCTCATACATGGGAAATAAGATACTTAAGCCACATTATTCATTGATATATGCTGTATCCCTGAATGGACTACATGTACGAAACATGGAACCAGATTTGGGAATTTACCTTATATACAACTCATCTTCAAATTGTGTTTCTGTAGCTATGAGAAACAACACCACATCTTCACGCCACTAAGTACATCTTGTCATTCCTTTGCTAAATATCTCATTATATCAAGGGGCCAACTTTCACTATTGCACTATGACCACATCCATGGTGCTAAAACCATAAATTTCATTCATACTTATTTAATGTATTGCTTGGAAGACCTGTAGGGTCCTGCATCAAAATAATTTTCCAACTTTGCAATATCAATAAGCATTACATCATTTTTGAGAATCTTTTCAGAATTCGTGAGTCATTCCTTTGACCATGACGAAAAATATGCACCCTCATGTATAACCTATGAGTGAAGAGGCTTGTGAACACAATGCCTCATTTGTGGACCCTAACAGATCACATTGAAATATATTAACACACTCACTTGTACCACTTATTCAATGGGATGACTGCATAGTCTCCCTAGAGTGATTCAACTAGCAATGCTAATGCACATCCACAACAGAAGCGCACTGAGACTATGATTTTAAATGATTGGGAAACTATATCAAACAGTCCAGTCTATACTGTAAAAAAAAAATACAAAAAATTAGGTGTTCTATGTCTTCTTAACCAAGTACCAAGGTATATCAAGGCGATCGAAAAGGTTCAAGTTACCAACTAGTTATGCACGCTATGGATAGCCCAATGTTACTTGACCTAGATGGAAAGAAGTATACATGCTGGTGTAGGACTCTTGCATGAGATGTTCAACAATGTAGGTAGTGCATGGATTTAAATTAAACATGAGATAATAACCTTATTACAGTAGTATTATACCCATGAATCACATTCTTTGGTATGATTTATATGATTAGCAAGTGAGCCTATTCAATAGTATGTGAAAATGAGGGTTGGATAAATAAGTAGATTTATACTGTAACTAAAGCACCTTCAAAAGTGTGAAAACCCGCATTTCTATGGCATATATGACCATAGGAGAAGAGCTATACCACCTGGATTATCCATCCTACAATGATATCTACAATCACCTATACAAGGCTAATTTTCATGTGCATGGTATTTTTATGTGGAGTTGAATAGCTTCTCTAGTATTTTCACTCATAGATTCTCCATTCTATCTTGTAAAATTCATTCCTTTGACTATCTCTCTACTAGGTAAGCTCTACTTAATTATTATAATTAAAGGTTTAGGAAGTGCATTGAAAATGGGATAACAGTGTTATTGCTAATGTTGCTTATTCAATAGTTTTTTGGTGAGTTAGATCTAAATCTGAATATATCATGAAGAAGAAATAGACTTTACATTCATTTTTTATTCGCTTTCTATTTCATAACAAATCTAGTAAAAGGTAAAAATGGTATAAACATGATTGGTGAACAAAAAATGGAGAATCTTACACATTAATTTTAAACCCTGAGGGTTTCCCTAAGGTTTTGTATCTATATTTTAAATTCATATTAGGCACACTTGTATTTTTATCATTTGAACATGCCCTAAGTCTGGTTTTAAAAACTTTTCTTAATGTATGCATGATTCTAAGGAGGACTTCCTTTTGGGTTATTTTATGGTTTGACTCAGTGGTTATAAACATCACTTTAGCTACTGCACAACTATCTCAAGCACTAACATCCTATATGGCTAACTTTAGTATGAAAAAATTACATTAATCTTTGGGTGATATTCAGGATAAAACCAAAGGTTTGTGCACACCTAAATAGGAAGCCAGACCTTTTGGGACTGAAAAATCCTAAATGTTTTTTAGAAATATAGAATAATAGAAAAATGATACAAATTTTGAAAATTCATTGAATCATTGAGCTTCCAAATAATCAGGAGTTCAATAATACCTCTTTTTGTCTATGGTGAAAAGTCACTCTTTATGATATAAAAATGGTCACTTTAACAAATTGTGTGGATTATAGGGAGTTGACTGTTGCATGTGTAATACATCACTTTTGGGTCACCCTTATCTTACTAAAGAAATTATTGGAAGGCATTGCAAGGCACAATTTTCTACTCCTTCACCGATGGATTGTCTAGATATCATCCTATTTATTATTGCTAAAGTCGATCAAGAGATATTCCATCATTTTATTCCACCTCAGTGGCCCATGTTGTGCATACATAGTTATGCCTTCTTGGATTGAATTATGCAACTTCAATCTTTTATGCACCTACTCTGTGTAAGTATTCCATTAGACTTCATTACAACATGTTTTTAACAGCTTTACTTGGATGATTAGACAGTTTTTGGGCTAAGTCACAAGTATCAATAAATGATAGTATCTCAAGGATTAGATGTCACATATAAAGGATTATTCCAACAGTTGAGCATTTCCTTAATGTATTTATGCAGTGCATGATTCAACATACCCTATGGGAATGTTGTTGGAAAATTAATTTCATCATAATGCCATACCTCATACATGTTGGTTGATACAAGTTAAAGTTGTTATTATTTTGGGCCTATATGATTGATCAGGGGATCAATTTTTGTTAAATGTTCCCAAAACATCCCTAAATTTTATCCAGTGCATAAGATCATCTCGAGAGATTTCCAACGACTATAAGAACGCGACAAACGGACATCGGGATCTCTAGATATGTCGGGGTCAAAGTTCGGTCAATAGGGAAAGTCAACTCTAGTCAACATGGTCAATAATGGACCAATCACACTGTGACACGTGGCAAAAGGAGAAAAGGAAAAAGGGAGTTGTTTTTTGGGTTTTCGATCACCGGTCTTTGACGAGCGTAAAAATGGTACACGGGAACAAGAGGTTCAACTTTTATTACGGAGGGGAGCTCGGCCGCCGTGTGGACTATGGTATTATCGCCAACGTGGTGGGTCACATTATATTACCACGTGGGTTGCCACCACTCGTCGTAATTCAATTGAATTGCCTATCGGGAGATGACAAGTGAATAATTATTTGAGCCACATTATTACCATTATGTTACATGGGTTGAAATTATATCCAAAGTCATATTACATTTCCCACGCATTATTTTATTATTTGCCACGCTTAGGTTTCCAAATGCCATGGTTTGGGATTCCATCTTATCCCATAACCTCGGTGGGGAGTCCATTTCATTATCCTTGGGATTGTTTTAGGCGCCTAAAGCTTAGAATTAATGCCCATGCGACCTGGTTATGTTGGGAGCCAAGATATGTACCTATGTTTCAAGCATATGGTGGCTCCTTAGCCAATTCAAAACTGGCCCATCCAAGCATTATTAAATGCCCTAGACCATTTTTCACGCCACCCACAATGTGGGATAAAGTCCACTTACAAATCCGCCTAAGGAGAAGGAAATGGAGATAGCTGGAGGGGATTTGAACCCATGACCTCCATGCAAAATCCCACCAAGGTGCCTAACCATTGACACCACTTGTTTAGAAACAATATAAAAGGAGCTTTATTGTATTTGAATAGCATTGGTGCAGGTTGTGTAAAAGCCAGGAAGAGGAGGCAGTCTCAGAGAATGCCATTTTTGAAGGCCTTGCACTCAGATTGGGAACTCGGAGTAAAAATATGAAATGAATAAAATTCTGAGATGATTCCAACGATGTAATATTTGATATTTTTTGTTGAGTTTTAACCTATTTTTGGAAGCTTTGAATGCAGATTTTAACAGGGATCTACAAGACAGCTAGTTGGAAAACATGAATTTCAATGCACTTCTGGTCCGAATTGTGACTTGGTGTAAACATGAAAAGTGTTCAAAATTCAGATATGATCTCAGATATATGATTTTTTTTCATATAATGTTTTTAAATCTCCATTTGTAGGTGTTTTTCTAACACAGTTGCAAGGAGATCACATTGTGAAAACACTGTAGGAGCCACAGATCATTCTTGGGACAGTTTCTGCTATTTTTCAGAGTTCTTGGGACATTGATCAGCTCATTTTCAGGTTTTGATTCATTATTGGTTGTTTGTAAGAGTTATTGTACTTTCATTTCAATATTATTAATGGATCGGTTCAATCTGAACCCGGGGATGTAGGAATTTCCGAACCCCGTAAACAATCTTGTTTGTTATCTGAATGTTTTTCAGTTATGATTATTTATTTGTTACACAAGTTTTACGCACTTCTATGGATGCATAATAATCAGAATTTAATCAATTTGTGGATTTTAGAATACTTAAAATTGGTTAAGAAAATCACGATCTTTGGAAACTTTTAAAAGTGATAAAAAAATACAACTCACGTTTTCAGATCAAGTTTGGTATCAGAGCAAGTTAGATTGCCGGATTAGCTTCTAATTGTGATTGAAAATTTGGCTTCAGTTTCAATATTAATTTCAGTATTCAGTGTGTAGACATTTTGGGGCTTGTTAATCTTCTTTTGCAGTGTGCAGTTTTGGAAGTACAGATTGTGTTTGCAGGAACGAGGAATCATGGGCAAGTCATCCAAACAGGAGCAACTGGATGAGATTGAAGCCATAAACCACCAACTCCAAGAAGAAAACTCTTTCTTGAGAGATAAATTTTATTCCTTGGAAGAGGAAATAGTGTGGTTAAAATCTGAGCCACAATCCTCTATAACCAAGAAAGAGGAGTATGTCAACAAGATGCTTGAAGAGAGCAAGAAGTTGATGGGCTTTGTTAAAGAGTTGCAGGAAGAAATACGAACCAAGGATGCCCTCTTGGAAAAGCTGCAACAAGGTGAACACTTAAGAAGGAAATTCCTTCCAAATCAGATGCAGGTACTATGACAGAATGCACTGTAAGTTGTTCACATTTTAATTCTTCCTCTCATTCAGTTTCAGATATTCCTTTGGGTCAGTTTGAAAAACACACTAAGGGAATTGGGTCTAAGCTAATGGTTAAGATGGGATTTAACGGAAAGGGCCTTGGTAAAAATGGACAAGGTGATGCTAACCCAATACAGGTAGAGGATCAGCCTCGGTTTGCAGGTTTGGGTTATTCTAGTGGGAAAATGGAAATTGGAGAAAGTTCCAAAGTCAGCTGAAGGAAGACAAGCTTCCAACAACCAAGGATCTATGCCACTAGAATTGCAGGATTCCGCCATTAGGAGGAACAATGAAAGGTGTAAGAAAACAGGTAAAAGAGGTAATCAGATTCCACCTCCTTCTACTTACACTAAAAATAGCACTAAGGGAAAATCAAATCCTAAAACTTCTAATACACTCTTTCAGTTGGAACAATATAGCTTTGGTAGGCAGAAATATGCTTTCCCTTGCACATTTTGTGAAGGTACTAATCATTCTGTTGCATATTGTTGGAAGAGGAAAAATTTGATTAAGAAGTTAATGCCTTTTGTGAATGATAAGGCAGGTGCTAAAGACCAATCTCACCAAGGAAAGGTGAGAAATGGCAAGAATGTTACCTCTCCTAAACAGGGGAATCATTCTCGTAGACAAAGTTCTAAGAATGGTAAAATGGGTAAGATTCCTAAAAATAGGGAAGTTAAATTTTGTTCCCATTGTAATAGGAATGGTCATGATGTTAAGGTTTGTTGGTTTGTTCCTAAACAAAAAAATTGGAAAGTTGTTAAAAAGAATAGTATTGTAAAACCAATAGTGCTAAAACCTAACTAAAACTCATTTTGGTACAGAGAAGGTAAAACAAACCAAAACAGAAAAACCCAAGTGATTGGTTTGGAAAAACACTCCTTAACTTAATATTTACACTACAGTAAATTGTTGATAGTAGGCAAGCAAAAAAATGTTTTTCAGAGCTATGTTTTAGGGATTCCTGTTGATTGATAAGGATTTGTTCTTAAGTTGATATTTAAGCTTTGAAAATGAAAGGAAACAACTGAATAGAAGATTTGAGTGATAGGTTTATCATACTCATGTTTGTTTTCTCAGATTGGTCGGTAGTTCCATTGTTGAAAACACTATGAAGGGATAGGCATCAGTAGCATGTCTAAATTTGAAACTTGTAGTCGTAATTACAATAATCACAAAGTGTCAGTTGAACACTAGCTTCTGTTATAGATGGGTGTTATTATCTGACTTATTATTTGTGATGGCGATACAGTGTTTTGGCATATTCATGTTGATTCAGTTGTTGACTATAGCTATTTTTGGGTGTTGATAGTCTATTATATTCTGATAGTGAATACTTGCAGTGGTTATTGTTTCAGATGGGTAGTGGGCACTAGCCTAAATTGTGGGCAGTTTAGATGTCTTGTATATTGATCTATGTTATGGAATTGTAATTTTTGGGTAATTGGCTGTATCACAAAGTGACAATTGAACACTAGCTTTTTGTAGAATGCGTGTTACTATTTGGTTAGTTATTTTTGATGGCATTACAATGGGGTATGACAGTTCACAGTTATGTGTTGACAGGGTTACAATGTTTCAGTTGAACACTAGCTGAATTGGGTGTTTATATCTGATCGGTTATGTGACTAGCTAATCAACTATTTACATTTATTTAAACTATAATGATATTTTGGGTTCTTGTATGTGTTTTTGCAATGCAGGAAGAGATAGCACGTCTTTATGGGTTGATACACAATTTTTTTGTGGACAAAAAGCCTTTCTTAGTGGGGAAGTGTGATCAGGGGATCATTTTTGAAAACATTCCCTAAACATTCCTAAATGGTGTTAGTGTAAAATACCATCTCGAGAGCCTTCCAATGATTATAAGAATGCAACAAACGGACATTGGGAGCTCTAGATATGTCTAGTTAAAGTTCGGTCAATGAGAAAGTCAACTCTAGTCAACTGGTAAATAATGGACTAATCACACTGCGACACGTGGTGAAAAGGAAAAAGGGAGTTGTTTTTTTGGTTTTCGATCACCGGTATTTGACGAGCGTAATAATGGTAAATGGGAACAAGAGGCTCAACTTTTATGACGAAGGGGAGCCCGGCCGCCATGTGGACTATGGTATTATCGCTAATGTGGTGGGTCCACAAGCCACCATGTGGCTTGCCACCACGTCGGCGAATTTGATCGAATTGCCTATCGGGAGATGACAAGTGGAATATATATATTTGACCAAGTGTTACCATTATTTACATGGGTCAAAATTATATCCAAAGTCATATTACATTTCCCACGCATTATTTCATGTAATTTGCCACGCCTTATTTCCAAATGCCACGCATTGCATTCAAATATTTTATAACCTGATCCATCTACCGCACATTATCCTTGGGCATTGTTTTAGAGCACCTAAAAATACAAATCCATGCACCATGGTTGTCTAGCCAAGATATGTGCCCACTCAAAAGGAAGCATATAGATGGCTCCTAAGCCAATTCAAATACCGCCCATCTTTGGCATTATTAAATGCCCTAACCATTTTTGCACGCACCCACAATGTGGGATAAAGCCACTTAAAAAACGCCTAAGGAGGAGGAAGTGGAGATAGTGGAGGGGACTGGAACTGCTGACCTCCCATGCAAAAATTTTAGGCGCTTTAACCATGCCACGTCACTTGTTTATAAACAATATAAAAGGAGTTTTATTGTATTTGAATAGCATTGGTGCAGGGCTGTGTAAAAGCCTAGAAGAGGAGGCAGTCTCAGAGAACGCCATTTTTGAAGGCCTTACACTCAGAATGAGACCTCGGAGTAAAAAGATGAAATGTATAGAATTCTGAGACGATTCCTATGATGTAATATTTAATCTTTTTTGTTGATTTTTAGCCTATGCTTTTGGAAGCTTTGAATGCAGATTTTAATAGGGATCTTCAAGACAGCTAGTTAGAAAACATGAATTTCAATGCACTTCTGGTCCAAAATGTGACTTGGTGTAAACATGAAAAGTGTTCAGAATTCAGATCTGATCTCAGACATATGATTTATTTTCATAGAATTTTTTTAAATATCCATTTTTAGGTGTTTTTTTAACACAGTTGCAGGGAGATCACATTGTGAAAACACTGTAGGAGCCACAGATCATTCTTGGAACAGTTTCTGTTATTTTTCAGAGTTCTTGGGACATTGATCAGCTCATTTGCAAGATGTGATTCATTATTGGTTGTTTGTAAAGTTATTGTACTTGCATTTCAATATTATTAATGGATCGGTTCAATCCGAACCCAGGGACGTAGGAATTTCCGAACCCCGTAAACAATCTCTTTTGTTATCTGAATATTTTTCAGTTCTGATTATTTATTTTCTACACAATTTTTCCGCACTTATATGGATGCATAATAATCAGAATTCAATCAATTTTTGGAATTTTTAATACTTAAAAATTGGCTAAGAAAATCACAATCTTTGGAAACTTTTAAAAGTGATAAAAAATACAACTCACGTTTTCAAATCAAGGAACCTACTAACCAGAGTGAAGTACATGGATTCTTGGGGCACACAGGTTATTACAGAAAATTTATCAAAGGTTATGCTAAAATTTCCATGCCCTTGGAGGAATTGATGAAGAGTAAGGGAAAGTTCCATTGGGATGAAGCGCAACATCGCACTTTTGAAACATTAAAGGAAAGGCTTACTACTGTGCCTACTCTGTGCTTTCCTTTGTGGACATAATCATTCCATGAAAATGTGGATGCCTAAGACATGGCCATTTGCAATATTAGCCCAGCCTGGAGAAGGTATTTTTGATTATCCTATTTGGTTTGCAAGCAGGAAGTTGACCCCAATAGAACATAATTATACAGCTACAGAGCGTGATGCTTTGTCCATGATTTACGTACTGCATAACTTTAGACAATACTTGCTAGCTACCCCTTTTATATTCTATACAGATCACATGGCACTGAAGTACTTGGTGAACAAGCCCGTCTTAAAAGGGTGCATATACCATTAGAATCTGTTCTTTCAGGAATTTGATTATAGTGGTGGTTAAGCCAGGCAAGAGTAATTCTAGAACAAATCATTTATCAAGGATTAATTTAGGTGAGGATGCACAGAGATTTGAGGATACAATGCCAAATGTAAAAATATTTAGATTAAATTGCATGCCCTTTGACTCAGAATATATT
This sequence comes from Taxus chinensis, assembly GCA_019776745.2. Classification (NCBI taxonomy): domain Eukaryota; kingdom Viridiplantae; phylum Streptophyta; class Pinopsida; order Cupressales; family Taxaceae; genus Taxus; species Taxus chinensis. Next base: position 157,442,340 of record CM034149.1, read on the forward strand.
TCTATATTTTTATGTACTGGTGTGGCACCTAAAGGGATGAAGAGTTTAGAGAAGAAACAACTTTCCATACGGGCTGCGTCTTTTATGTTGATTAGTGGAGACTTATATAAATTAGGATGGGATGAAGTTTCATGTTGGTGTGTGCTTGAGCATGAGCATCCTGCCAATATGGAGGAAGCTCATGGTGGGATTGCATGAGGACATTATGTTGGGGGTGTTACCGCATGTAAGATTTTTTTGGATGGCTTGTGGTGGGAAACACTATATAAGGATTGTAAAGAGTATGCCAAGGCGTGTGATCATTGTCATCACCTTGGAAAGCCTGGGCATAGAGATGAAATGCCTTTGAGTCCTATGGCTAGTGCATAACCTTTTGAAAAGTGGACAATTGAATTTGTGGGTCCTATTTCCCCACCCGCGTGTAGGACTAGATCCCACTACATTATAACTTATACATATTATCTTACAAGGTGGGTAGAAGAGGCGCCTATAAAATATTTCTCGATAGTTACATCAACAAGGTTTATGTGGGAGAACATTATTAGCAGGTATGAATGCCCATTGAAGTTGGATAAATGGTTCTTCTATATGATTCAAAATTTTTGTGCCACCCTAGAAAGTTCCAAGTGCATTAGTTGGGACTGTATGTTGTGACTTACATACTTGACTCAGGCACTTTCCAGTTATAAACACTAGATGGGACATGGTTACCTAGTTACTTCAACGGGAGTAGGCTGAAGCCCTACTATAAATAAGTCTTCTTAGTGTTTGTAATAAGACAATATTGCCATTTAGTTTAGGTTTCCCTTTAATGCATTTCCTTTATATGTGTTTCCTTTCATCGTTGTTATGCTTTGTCAATTTAGTTCAGTGTTTTTGTGTAATAAGCGTGCTTGTGTGCTAGAACTTGATTAATATCTATTGAATTCATGCGGAGAGAACAACACATAATTTTAGTGTGGGTGAAGTATATACAAGATAAATGGATTGAGTTTTAACATTCTCTTAAATATGGGTATGGATAGGGAGATATTATGGAGGTGCTTGAAGTAAAGGTGTGGATACAAAAAAATTGCTCTTAAACAAAAACCATGTGTGGATGAATAGATGCACAATGTAATACAAGGTAGGATGCAACATGGGAAACTACTTGGTGAAAGGCGTAGTGGATAGGTACTTTGATGCATGAAGGCATGCGAAAGGAGGTATATAGCTGAGAAGTAGTGGGCATGAGAAAAGGTTATGACTGGGGCATGGAAAAATCAGCGTGGGATAAGGAAAGAAACATCATTCAATGCTAAGTATGGTGGTAAGTGGAGAGCAATAAATGTAGAAATGTTTATAAACATTATAAAAGGAAGTGTTATGAAATCATTTTTACATTGCGATTGTGAAAAAGAAGCATTCAAGCGAGTTGTGTGAGAAGTGCGAAGAGATATCATACAAAATTGAACTAGATGTATTTGTGTATGGGATTGGTTGGCACTCCATTGGAGAAAGTTTTTGAGAGAAAAAGGTGTGTAGGGAGGAAAATCGGTAGTTAGGGTTCAAGTTTGAATCTAGGGCACATAAGTGAGCACCTGGAGTGACTACAAGGGGTAGAAAGTAGAAGGAAGTAGAAATGGAAGTTGAAGACACCCCCGAAAGTTGATTTTCAAAGATGCAGTATCCAGAAGGGGTATTCATGGGTCGCGATTGGGAGTCACATGCCTGATGTTGCAAAGTGACTACAACCACAAGACCAAGGATAATAAAGATGAATTGGACAAGCTGTTGGTAGTAAAAACAAGTATATGAATAAAGAATGATATATCCATGTATGACGACATAGGAGAAAAACTATTTTCAAATATGGGAGTTTTGCAGCTTTATGAACTCCCCTACTTTGGAAAACTAGAGAAGCTTTATCAGTGGTTGATGATCCGAGTCCATGAGGACTTCTTTTACTTTTATAGATGGAGAATGAGGCTTACAGTGCCCTTGATTGGGATACTGACAGGGTTAAGAAGCTCGGGCACCAAAGTCAACAATGATCTCACTGATAAGGAGGGCATAGAGGTGACAAATAAATCATTGGCTTACATTAAGGGTGGGTGTGGAATGGATATATCTAAGTTGCAGAAGTACCATTTTATTCAGGTGGTGGCACACCTCCTCACCAAGTTGAACAACCAAGAGTGTTGGTCACAAGTAAACAAAGCATGGTTGCACATTATTGAGAAGATGAAAAAAGGTGTCATGTACATTTTGGCTAATTTCATTGCTGAGATCATCATCATAGAGATGCACCAAGGAGATAAGATAAGTTTTGGCATGATCCTTATATGTATTGTATTTGTAGAGATTGGAGTGCTCGATGGGCCAACAGATAAAATTTAGCAATACCCTGAAGAAAAGAAGTCCCTTGCTGAGAGATTTGCCAAATATACATGTGATGGATCCTTGAGCGGACCCTACAAGCAAAGGATAGAACTATAGTATGAGTGCATGTGTGCTGCGTTTGAAGAAGAATATAGAATACCTAAGGATATTCCTTCAGTATTAGACAAGCAGACTTAATTTGCTATTTACCAGTATTTTTGCATAGGGTGCTTTGGAATGAAGGATGGGAATTGGAGTCCATGGTGCAAACTACCATATGCCTTCACTACATGCTATTTTCAAGCATTTATACATAGGTTTTCCAATGCGCACATGTTTATTTTCAATGCACAAAAAGTAGACTGTGACTACCATAGACTCAGGAAGACATATGTCTATCCAGATAAGTCTTCTTATATTGAAAAGTTGATTTCAGATGATATTAATATTAATTCCATGAGCTTGGAAATTGGGAAGACTGGAGTGGCTAAGGTGTACATCTACCTTAAGACCAAATTAGAGAATGGAAGATATGTTGAGAATGAATTTAAGCTTCCCAAATTTCCTAAGGGAAAACATATTGTGGGTACCCTACAGGACAAGGAGACTACTTTTCCCCATGGTGATGAAGAGGAAAAAGAGAATGAAGAGTTAAGGGAAGATAGTGGTGGCTTGGAGAAAGGTATTAAGAGAAAACCCACCATAGGAGAGAAAATAGTGCTCCAGACAATGCATCCGTTTCAGAAGGAAGATGAGTAAGTGGAGATGGAGACAGGCGCAGTAGAGATAGGTTCAGGAGAAGGTGCTAGGGACCAACAATATAAGAGAGTCTCAATAAAAACAAGAACTAAGGGCATGGGGAAATCATAGCCCCCAAAGAGGTCACCTAGGACTTATCCTATCAAGGTAAAGCTAGTAAAGAAAAGGCTTAGGTACATCCCTACTCAGGATGATGAGGGTGAAAAATTAGAGGACAGTGCGCTGAAGACTCTGGTTAACACTGATGATGTAGAATAATCTCAAGAGGAGAAAGTAAAACATGATACAAAGGAGTTGAAAGAGTGGGAGATAGACAATGACACCATTGATACAAAGATAGATGCATATAAGGGTGAGCCGTTTGGTGAGCATATTGATACACAAACAGGTGAAGGACCAGTGCTGGATGTGGGCATGCACATTCCTAAAGGTAAGCACTCTGGAAAGGATGAAGGAGTGTATGAAATTCCTATAGTTGGGTATGTCAATGACCTAATAAAAATCATACGTGCTAGGTTCTAAAGTAATTGGAACCCAACGATCTTTATGGCTAGGAGTTAATGGATTTAGAAATGGTGACCATGCGCACACATAAGCAACTATCATGGAGTATGCAGAATCACATGGATGAGCCTGATTTTGATGTGTGTGAAGAATTGTGTGTCTCACGAAGAATGAAGAAAGATCCACATTCATGCCATGTGACAGTTAAATTGAGTCAGATGTGCAAGTGAGTAATGCATTAATAAAGGTATATGTAGAGGTTACGCGCAGAAACATAGATAAAGAGGTAGCTATTTAGGATTTGTTGGAAGATAGGAAATATAAAGACACCGAGATCAAGTGTCTGATAGAGGAAACAAAGACAAATAAAGTGAAGGCGTGTACAGTAGTGAGTATGGCGGAACAAATTGGTGTTGAAATTTTGAAGATAAGGCTGGATCTGGAAGAGAAAGTGGCATAGATATTTCCATTTGCAATGCATTACTTGCACACATTGGTCCACATGGTGTTAGATGAGAGATCAATTTAGATGCTGAAACCGAAGGATGCTACAACAAAGGCAGAAAAGGAAAAGACAAGTATATCATGTAATATCATTAGGTATGAGTCTGTACTATAGACAATGAAAGATGAAATGAAAAAGGAAGACTTGAGGCTGAACATGTCTATAGATCCTGAAAACATCATAAAGACAAGGAATCTAGTAGAGGAGAATGGGGTCCTTAGTGCAATGAAGAATGATACATTTGGGCATGAGGAGAGGCTGACCGTCATAGTAGAGAAGTGCGACATGCTTGTAACAATCTGTGATCCTTATAAGGAGTGAATCAAAGAGATAGGAAAAATCATAACGCGAAGAATGGATGTAATGGACGAGATGGTCTCAAGTATGGAAAACATCCTTAGGATAATGTAGAATGAGGGATAAAATATGACTATAGATGAAATGGAAGTAGTACTTGTAGACATCCCTGACAATAAAAATAGGGTACTTGGTGCTTGGAATGAGTTAGAAGCAGAGATAAAGAGTGAATATCCATAGTTAATTCTACACGCAGAGGGATAAAGTGCCCAAGTATTCTTTCATTCTTTGTGTACAATTATTATTTCATTCCTTATATTTATTCATGAAAAGATAAATCATGGTAACCCATTTCCAGGGACAACAATGAATTAAGTGTGGGGTAATGTTGGGTTGATGAATTACAACCTAAGTACTGAAGGAACATAAGGATTGGGTACCTTTGTGCACTTTGGTTAAGTGTATAGTTCTGGTTGAGTGATGTGCCAACGTGCTTTGGGATATTTGGTAAAATATAAGAATACAAAGAGGGTAGGGGATGTGCATGGTAGAAACAAAGGCATGTGAGAAAAATGTAGGCTAGAAACAAGTGTTGGTGTAAAAGAGCTAACATCCAATATAATACAATCTAACAAAAAAATGTGAACATAAGAGATGCCGTAAAAGTATATTGCATGCATAGGACATCGATCAAAATTTCACAAGGTATTCATGGTTGAAGTAACCAATAACAAACAATCATCAAACAAGGCATAGGGCATAGCTCGTAAACAACGACAAACAATAACAAGCAAAAAAGTAATATATAACCATGTGTAGAGTCTTGTAAGTCAAATGTTACACATGAAGCACCCATTAACATGTTAGAAATATAAGTATTATGTCAAAGCATGTTTAGATCAATGAAAAGGAAGTGACATACTAAAAGTAGTAAATATTTCACCAATAGTTTTTGTGAATGTGGAGTATGAGAGTAGTAAAGGTAATGTTATCAAATTTTTACCCCTGAGACAAAAATTGGACAACGTGGGTCAATCATACGGTAAGAACATGGAACCCTTTTAGGAAACATTCTGGGACATTATAGGCAAAATTTGGTGTTGAAGGCACATCTGTGGCGTTACTGGAAATATTGATAACTTCATAATGTTCTCCTATTTTTGGTCTTAGAGGTTAATGAGTTTTCTTGTATTGCCGAGGTTGGCCTCTATCAACCCACTTTCCACTAAGAAGTGCAAGAAATACATTAAAATTAAGAAATAATGTTCTAAATATCCTATTGTGCTCCCATTATCTCCTTAATTTCAATAAAACATAATGAAGTTAAAACAAAGAACAAAGTCCAATCCAGTGAGCTAGGGAGGTATCGAGCTTAAAACAACTCGCCGAGTAACTCGGTGAGCTACTCGGTGAGTCGACCTAATAAGTAGTGAGTTGGCGTCAAAAGATAGCAAGCTCAATGAAAATATTGGATGAGCTCAGTCGAGAGGTAAGGGATAGATGGTAAATTAATTGAAGGGACCAAGTAACTCATTAATCATCTATTGAAGTAAGAGCTCCAAGTGATCTATGGAGACACATACGCGCCAGTGCACAACTCAACTTACCTCATTGAGCTAGAATGTCTTCATGAAATAATTACACAAGTTGGCATGGTGATGAGATTGAGTTTGAGCTGTGGGAATCAATGTTGAGCTAGTAAATTTACTTGTAGATAACTAATTTGAGATGGTTGATGGAGAAAGCCTAGCTCGTGGGTTGACCCATTGCCAAGTGGAAAAGTGAGCATCAAAATCCATCCGTGGGAAAATTGGATGCTAGAGTCCAAGAGTCCCTCATGAAAAATTTGTGGAGTTTGTGGGTCAATGAGCCAAGACATGCCCAATGAGGGAGGAAAGGATGCATAAACACTGCGCTAAGGAATGAACAGGGGAATTTGGGGAACACATTGCCAAGTGGAAATGTTGGGATGGAAAGCCAAGCTAATCTCCTTGTACTCAGTGCATTAATGTGGGAATAATGAGTTTGTTTCTGAATCGTTAGGTGAGATGCTGGCCCAGTCACAACATGGGTGGTTGGTTGTGTACTGAGTTAAGAGGAAGAGCCCAAGTCTATTGGCTAAGGAATCGGGAGACCCGGTCTAAGCATCAAACTCTTAATGCATTGAAAGATGGGAATTTTGGTGGCTATAATTTAGGAGCTCGACGTAAAGGCCCCTTGGTGATGCAAAAATGGATCTTCTCGGTTGGTTCAAGCTCACAATGCTCACACAAAAGAGAGAAAATGTAACTAAAGAAGGATTCATGGGTGACTTAGAAGTCACAATGCATATGCTGAGCTATGAACGAGCTTGACAATAGAAGAGGAGGATATGAGATGGCGAGTTGAAATGAGAACTAGATAGCTTAGCTCATTGACTGAATCATTTGAATGGGTCAAATTGATGTTACAGAGGCTTATGTATCATCCAAACTTGACCTACATGTGAACGTTGTCAAGGCATGGTGAAAGATCTCTTTATGTGGAAGGACAAGTAGGATGAAATCACACTAAGAGTGGAATTGGTGAACCTTTCAAATTACACAGAGATGGAAAATTGCACGTAGATGGCTCGACAAGCTAAAAATGAGTCGGTCAATAAAGTTGGTCCTTGGAAGTCAACTCGTCATGAGTTCACCAGAGATTGGCTTTGACAACGATCTGTGTTAGCGGACTTGCAAAGCATAGGGAGCTTGAACTATGAGGATCATGATTAAGAACGAAAAGGTCATGTTTGAGTCACTTGGAGCTCGCTGAGGCATATTGAGGAAACTTGGAGGCTTAGATTTGGCCACAGTAGTTCAACATATTAAAGCGGGCCTTGGGGAATACAATCTAATTGCTAGAGAACTAGTTAGTAGATTCGATGCAGGGACCCATGGGTTAATATGGTCAAGCCAAGTTGAGGAGTTTTTTGAAGACTTGTGGTTAATGGCGGTGTTGGTGCTCAGATTTGTCTCGCCCCATTTGCCATTATTTTCCTCTGATCTGTGTATTGTGAAATTTTTTGTCTCTCAATGTGGGTTTTTTGAAAGCTTTTATTTCCATTTGAGATGCTTCGAGTTTTTTACAAAATCCATTGTCATGTCCCCTTCTTGAAGAAGTCTCTGAGTCTGCCCTATTTTTGCCCCAATTTCTTCAAGGTCCATGAGCTCTACCATGGAGGCTCGAGAATGGTTGATTTATATTTGTATGCCTTTGAAAATCCAAATCCATGGTTGAAAAGATGCTTGGAATCATGATTCACTTGTTTTTGTTTCAAAAGAATTTTCATCCTTAGCAAAAAATTAGGTTCTGGGTGTGAATGGTGATTTTTTGTACTTTGACGGTCTGACGGGTGTCTTTTTCCTGTCAATTTTAGTCCTCAGCATTCGACGGTCATGTGGATTCTTTTGGTTGGTCAGGGGATGGCGGGTAAATGCTTTAACTTATCACTTTTTGCTTTTTTGGTAAAAAGGCAAATTTGGTCCCGTAGCTCCGCTCAAATCTGATTGGTTCTTTTGGTGCTTACGTGGCTTCTTCTAATTGGATGGGGCGCGATGGGTCTATTTTTGAACTTGTTCTTTTTGGCTACTTTGGAAAAAAGTTTGAACCCGCCCCACGGCCCTGCCAGGCTCTGATTGGAGCAAATTTAAGAGGCAGGGAAAAAGTCTCACTTTGACCTCGCAGGAGGACACGTGGCAAAGCTAATGGCGGAGATGCGAGCCTTCGGAGGTAAGTTGGAGATTTTTCCCCTTTGGAAAAATGGAGTGAAATTATAAAATGGAAGCGTGCCCACACCAAATCATTCTGGAAGCCTTAAGGTTTTTTCGAATTTGTGCCATAATGACACATGGTGAACCTGTGCTCGTCCAAGGTCTCAATTTTTGGGGATCATCTCAAGATGCACAATTGTGACATGTGGTAGTTTGAAAAATCAAAGAGGTGGGGAAGTGGACCATTGGAGGAAAATTGGATTTTTTGCCTCTTGACATCAAAAGGATTAAAATCTCAAAATGGCCCGCAAGCCCGATAAGGAAAAAGTCAAAGATTGCTCCAGTCAAAGGCAGAGGTGTGGACTCTTGGGGGAAATTTGGAAAAATTTCCTTTTGAGAGAAAAAGGTTAAAAATAAAAAAGGAAGCGCGGTTCCGTTGGGACCCACATTGAGACATGTGTCAGGCTCATTCCCCAAGGGCGGAGCTATGGGGAAAACTTGGAAAATTTTCCCTTTTCCAAAAAGGGGGTGAAATGGCAGAATTTGGCCGTGGTTCCACTGGGGCCTACCTTAGGACATGTGTCAGGCTCATTTCCCAAGGGTGGAGGTGTGGAGCAAAATGGAATTTTTTTCCATTTTTTCAAAAGGTTGTAAAAAGTCAAAGGAACCCCTGAGCTTGTTTTAAAGTTTGAACCTTCTACGTGGACGGCCCAAATTCAAAGTAAAGATCAACGGAAGTTGAGAGTCTGAATCTGATTTTCCCCCCATTTTTACTGAAACACACCTGGAAGTGTGAGTCTTTATGATTTCTTGGTATTTCTGACATGCCAAACAAAGAGGGGAGTTAATTTTGATATCTAAGTTTTGTGGGAGAAATATGGAGACATCTTTCACCATTAAAATGGTCTGACTATCGGGCTCGATCTGATTTTCCATTTTTCTTCTCCCGAGCACGTAAGGAACCAGATTTGATAGATTAGGGGCAGAAGTGGTTGGTGAGTTGAAGGAGGAGTGTTCTGCCAGATGAAGGAGTTGAATGCTAATATTTTTGAAGAGATCTGCCCCATGAGCACCTGACAACTTTTACAGATCTGATTTTGGGAATCACGATCGAGATCATGGCAAGCACTGGTACATTAAATGTTTTTGTCTTTTGGGGAAGAAGGGGCTCTAGTACCATGGAAAAGTTACATGCGAGCATAAGAATCTACAAGTAATTCTCCCTCGTACCTGACCTCCCAAGGTCGTGCCGAGATGGCCGGTGAATGTGGAATATATATGGATACAAACAAACTAATTGGGCAATCTTGTATCCTCAATATGCAATAATGGAATCTGCGAATCTAAGGCGAAGAAGGTCCTCCTAACCTAAATTGGTGTAATAGATTGTTTGGATATAATAGCTATTCTGAGGCTCTGATCAATGTCGAGCTCTACCGAGATCCTGTTTATTGGTTGTTGGATACGTGGGAAGTGACCTATGGGAGCTTCATGTATATTTCCAAACAAGGTCATGAAAACGGTGATGGGAGGTGTAGTGGATTCTCTGAGGTTTTATGGTCGATTCTCTGGTCTAGTCTAGAAATCCTTAGCTTGATTGGTTGCTACATTTAATAAGGATAATTGTGTAATGATGTGTGGTGGGAGCGATGAGGACCTAAACACTAGTGTCCGTAAACCAACATCAATGTTTGATTGATCAATAGACCTGTTGGGTTGTGGGACTTGTGGATCACAACCGTAAGTTCGTGGTTGTGTCAGACCTCCTATGGTCATGTGAAGCGTTAATCTCTCCTTTCGACTATCCAACAATCATATGCCTTTTCAGCCTTTATGCTTAGAACTAGGAGTTGTGTAATTTTCTCAGAATACCTTACAGTTATTCTGACAACTTGAATGCGTAAGCTAGTATCTATGTCAATGAGGAGGTCTCCTGCGTTAGGTTGTGGAACTAAAGGATCGCAACCAAATACCTGTTCTCTTTCAAATCCTTATATAGTCATATAGATGCCCTATCAAGGCAATCTATAGTTAGGATTATTTGACCAAAATGTGTATGCCTTGTCGTCTTCAATATTTAACTCTCTCAGTTGTTCACTAATTGCTCGTAGGTTTACCATTGCTCGAAAGACATGTATCCTAAGGTCTTGATCTATATCAGCTAGTGTTGCAGGGAGATTTGGTTGAGGCACTATTGGTTCAAATATGTATTCTCTGGGCTCTCTAGGTCCTATGATTGTCATACAAAATGATTCAACTTTTAACTAAAACTAATAAACTAATTATGAAAGATGTATCTACACTATGCATGTATTCTTTTATTTTTGTATTTTCGATGAAATATTTTAATGAAATTAAAAGAGCAACTATTCTAATATATTTCACAAATGGACAACTAATCTAGTAACAGAATTAAAACAAGCAAAGTAGCCCAGTGTAGCTTATTTGCCTGTGCAGTTGTGAATTTATCCTAAATATCTAAGCAACTAATTGTTTTCAATTAAAAGGCTCCTGATCCTACCTCAGAAGTGAGGAATGAATCATAGTTTCTCAGAAACTATCAATCCTCATTGCTTCCCGGGTGATATCGAGAGCGAGATTTGACTGAAATAAAATAATTTACTACTGTATTTGATATGCTTGTAATTAGAAATTTGATAGCTCAAACCTGGAGTTTATAGAACAGTGGTAAATCCAGTTGTGTGTGATTTCGTCCCCTCAGTGTGATCTCCTTGTTCCTTCATGTTCTCTTGGATCTAGAAAATCACGTATATGATAGCATCAACAGAATAAGGTACTTTGAACAATGGCAGCTTTGGATATAGATCGAATACAATGCGAGTAAGAGAGAGATAGTGCAAGTGAATAGAGCTTGACTATGCAATTCCTAGCAGGATTTATTATGGGAATACAACACAAATATGCCGGGAGTTCTAGAAACTATCTTTTGTGACTAAACAAAACCTGTAACTCTAAATGGATTCCAATCTAAGAACGAAACTATCTTATTCTAAACTGACTTGCATGGAACATAAATGAAGCAAGATTGAAACAAGAAGATTGAATGACCTATAAACAACAAAGGAAGACTAACAATGGATGCAAAACATGAAACTATTGGAATTCTAAACAAGAAACTCAAAAGACTGAATGATTAAACAAAGAAGGAGAGGGGCCATTTGTTTAAAAACAAGTTGGCTATTTATAGCAAATGCATTCACTAGAAGGAAACTTGGAATGAAACTCTTTTACCATTAAACAAAGTGAAAACACTATTCACAGGGCAGCCAAAACATAAATACAAAGCAAAGTAGCTGAAAAATGCGGATAGAAATTGAAATTTTATGTTTGACGCGATCATCGGAACTTTCTGGAAAACACGTACAGGACCGCTGCCCTGTGCAGGACGGCGGTCATGAGACCGCCACCTAGGCAGGGCGGTGGTCTCATCACTTAAGACCAAAATGCAAGGAAAAGGGGGGGCAGAGGGTAGAACAAAGCACATAGAGGCTGGGTGAGGCATACGGGATACAAACGTAAAACACTATTCACAGGGCAGCTAAAACATAAATACAAAGCAAAGTAGCTGAAAAATGCGGATAGAAATTGAAATTTTATGTTTGACGCGATCATCGAAACTTTCTGGAAAACACGTACAGGACTGCCGCCCTGTGCAGGACGGCGGTCATGAGACCGCCACCTAGGCAGGGCGGTGGTCTCATCACTTAAGACCAAAATGCAAGGAAAAGGGGGGGCAGAGGGTAGAACAAAGCACACAGAGGCTGGGTGAGGCATACGGGATACAAACGTATACTTGGTGAGTTTTTTTGGATCCCAAACACCTTGCGAGGAGACCTATATCATCATTGGGGTACGTGTAACATATTTCCGGCGGTGCAGTACCCTACAATTTTGGGTATGTATAACTCTGTTGTAAATGTTATAAAAGGCACAAATTTATCGTGTAAATGGTTGCAGTGTTAGAGGTTGAAGAAAATTCCCAAGAGGAAAATTTGACAAAGCCTGTCTCTTGAAAAGTCATCTAAGAAGCCTGTACATCTCTTTTATATTAAGTTTGATCGTGTCAATGTGGTTACAAGTGTACATCCATTGAAAATCTCTGAGATTGTTCTAGAAACTTTCCCATGCTGATAAATTTAATCAAACTTGAGTTATCTTGGGTTGATCTTGAGAAAAATGTGTTTGTTTCATTTCTGAATGTCTACAAATAGTTTTACTTGTTCTTATTGCAATCTTGTATCAAAATCTATCTTAATCACATACGTCTCAATCCTTGTGACAGTTTAGTGGCATCTGTAATCTCATTTCTTAGAAGAGCTTTCATCTGGGGGTGAAATAAACGATTTAAAATCACTTTTCTTTCATTTGTTGACAAAGATTGTTTGTAAGCCTCTGGGCGTACCGCAAGCGTGATTGACCTTAGATCTTGATGGTTTATTGAGTCTTCTAACTCAAGCCTTTGTGTTAAAATATCATAGATTGTGTGAAAAAGTGCAAATTTGGGCCTCCATTGAAGCACATATTCTGGTTAAAGGAACAGTTTAGCTATTCTAAAGTATTCTGTTGTCTAGACTTTCCATTTTGTAAGAGTTCTCAGAGATTTGGCAAATCAAGTTCATTATGCCTCACCTCCCACCAAAATTTATTTAAAAACAACTAACCCTACCCATATTACCCCTGTTTGTCATTTGTGTATACAAATGCATAAATTTTACTACTAAAACATGCAGAAACAATTAGGATTCCAAATGTCTTTAGTAGCCTGAACCTTGTTTAGAGAATATCTCCACTATGTAGAGTGACAAATTGTGAGAGTTAGATTTTGTTGCATTGATCATATTTTCTTCAAGGTCTCCTTAACAACTTCATTAGAAGGATATCACCATCTCCTCCATAAACAACAGGCTATAAAAGGGTTCTCTTACTTTTGTTGAAAGGCACAACTTAAAATAGTGAGGATAGATCAAATCCTCTTGAGGGTGCTATCCATTTCTCCACATCTAAGTGACTAAGGGCCAGTTAGATCCCATCCCTGTATAAAAAATGACTCATCATGATCTATCTGTCTCTAAGCTTCCTGATAAACCTGTGATGTTGCTCAAACTTTGAAGGAGAATCAATTTGGGTACCAACAGGTGGGACGAACCATAGGAACTCGGTGGGCTCATGAAGTTGGGATGAGCTAGAGGATGAAATAGGCTCATGCAGGTGAGCCAACCACCGAGTTGGTCCATTTTAGAAAATCTCGAGGGACCCCCCTTCAAATGCAAACCAACCTTAAGGGGGTCCCACCGGTCCCACCACTTAAAATATTATTAAATTAATATTTTTATACTAATTTTATTAAATTAATATTTTTATACTAATTTTATTATTATTAATATTTTTAATAAAATATTTTATTATTAAAATATTATTTTTAATTAAATGAATGGATAGGTTAAAAACCTTGCATTAATGAGACATGATGGAATGTTCCTAAGTGGTGTAACTAATGATGTAACTAATGTAGGCCATCATGTGCCTTCATTTTAGGCTAGGAATTTATGATTTATCCTCTCTTCTCTCACAGGGATTTTCTATAAATGTAATTTGGAAGCTCATTCCAAGGGGTTACACAAGTTAGACATTTTAGAAACATTGAGATAGCTAGACATATTAGAAAAGTGCATATTTTTCAATAATCCTCTCTCGTTCTGCAAGTTATCTTTGTGGATTGAGGGAACTTTCAAGCCTCTTTTCCAAGACTGTAATGGCAACCATTTCCTCTTCTAAATGTAATGATGCATTGTGCACATTGTTGAAGTAATAAAAGTGTATGTTTTGTGACTACTATTAGTCCTTTCATCATCCTATATACTTATTTGTGTCTTTCTCATGCTTACAGGTACATTGTGCAAGTTTAAGTTTCTATTACAGGTTTTAGGAGTTCTATGCTTATCAAGTGGTGGAGTTTTGCATGTAGTTGAGTTGTGGTTCTTGTTCATCCCTCTCAGTTTCATCATTCTTCACTGGAAGACTGAAAGATTGTTTGATTGAGTTTAACAAAGGAATGCATGCTTCTTAGTCCATGGTATTTTTTTTATCCTTTCTAAGTCGCAGTAGGTGAAGTTGGCTTGTGGTGCACAACACCCTCTTCAAATCAACCCTTCTCAAATTATAAAAACACCCTTTATTTGGTGCATCACCATCCCTAGTATAATTTTATTTCTTGTAAGTCTCTTTCCCTAAAACCCATGAAAATGTTAGTATAGGTCTAGATAACCATTTTATTGCACTAGGAGTAGTACAACACTTAGTTTAGGAAGAGGAAGTTGACCTTCTCTAGAGGTTCACCTTGAGCCCAAGTCCCATAGCTTGAGAGGTGATCCCATGTTACCCAATCACACCGAACGTCTTGTTCACATTCTGGCCATTCAGAGGGTGTAGTGATTTGGTGATAATAGTTTTTGGCACGATGGTTTGGACCAAGAGTTGGTACTTCTCTTCTCACTTGCACAAATCAAAGTACTTGATGACTCTATATCTATGGATTTCAAATATCAATGTGTTAACTTATGCGAAGAATTTAGACAAGATCTTCTTCAAAGAGAAGGAAATTATCAACATATCGAACTATCCTTGTATCTTCTAAGGAGAAAGAGAAGAGGCATCTCAACATCACCTAGTTGCAACATCTTCTCATAGGGTCATTCAACTCCTCCTTACAAGAAGGTTTCCTCCACCAAGGAACAATCAACCTCTCGTTGGTATGGAAAGGAACCAAGTTTTTCCTCCTTTCAATGCAAGCAGTCCTCTTCTGTTGGCTCAATGTGACCCTATACCTGCTATGCACTCAAAAGTTTACCCTTCTACACAGGGGAAACTTACGTTACTCTAGTGGAACATATTCTTGATGTATCCAACATTTGTGCAAGTACATAATATTCATGGAAGACAACGTTATGGTCAGACTCCTTGCTACTTCCTTCAAGGGAAAAGCACTTCAATGGTTTCGATGGGTTAGGTGTTGGTACTATAACCACTTGGGATGAGTTGGGAGATTTTTCTGTAAACAATTTGAAGACAAGAGTGATAACCTATCACTCTTGGAACAACTCACTACCATAAAGAGAGCTCCCCAAGAATACATGAGTGATTTCAACTTCTGATTCCAAAAGACTTGGAATAGGATTTGACACTCATAAAGCCTTCTCCAAATAATGCATTCTTATACTATTTACAATCCTTGAATAACGATGTAGCAGTTATGATCTAGTCCATGGGAGGGACTACACTACTTGATGCCTACGAAGTTTCCATAAGAGCAGATAATTCCTTGATTCAGGCTGGAAAGATAGCTCCACGACCGCCAATGCCATTGTCTCCAGATCTTAAAAACACTCAGCCTACCATTTCTCCTATTCTAGTAGCTTCCAAGAAACCAGTTCAGTCTACTCCCACCCCTTCAAATGATCTATTTGAAGTCAAGTCACTACTGCAAAACTTTTGGGAATGAAGCTCGTTGCACTCAAGAGGCAAAAATTTCAATATAACCATCCATACCAGCCACAAAATCAGCAGTATCAGGCTAACCATCCTCCTTTTCAAGGGAACAATCAGCCTCAAAATCAAACTGCAAGTCAAGTTGTGAATGTCATGCCTTTGAACTTTCAGAACCCTCTTGCTGTTAGCTCATCTAGAGCCATAGTACCTGTATAGAATAATATAGTTCAAGACTACGAATGGTGTTATCCTTGTGTTCAACCTCACAACCAAAATATTTTCCCCAATGGAGTTCTTAGCCAGGCCCTTATGGTTCAAAGCATATTTTCCCTTCCATAGCAACAACAAATTCATCTACACAGGAAATAGCAGATCAACCACAGGCACTTGAAGAAACCACTTTGCTAAATTGACAAGTAGAATATTTTTGCGGGTTGAATACATATTCTTCATCAGTGGTGGCGGAAAAGAATCATTCCAAAAAGAGAGAAATGGAATCTCAACCTTCCAAAGTTCTAATCAAACATCCACTTCACAGCCTTGGCCACAAGTGGTGGTTGATAAATATGCGGGAAAGAAACCGCCATAAATGCATGCTAGCCAATCTATAAGGAAAAAAAGGTTCTTCAGGCATCACAATACCCAACAAGAACTTTTTAAAAGAGGATTCTAATGCCTAAAGAAATGTCAAAAAAGTAGGAGGAATTCCCTTCAGTATTGTAGAACAAATGAAGAAGACCAACCTGAGTGTTACCATGTGGGACGCACTCTCAATTCCTTCTCAAAGAAACTTGTTGCAAGAGGCTCTGAAAAGTTTTGGTACAACCGACAGATCATTGGGTCATGGGGTAGCAACTGCTATGAGTTTGTGTCAACTGGAAGGGAAAATTATTCCTAAGGTGAAAAAACCACCACCATTCTATATTTCCCTGATCATTGGTGATCATTTGGTACATAATTACATGATCGATTCTGGTGCTAGTAGCTCAGTTATGCCCAAGCAAATTACAGAACGTGTTAGGAATACAATATACACCAGTCTCTAGAGGATTTGTTCAGTTGGATGGTACAAAAGTTCAGACTTTTGGAGTCATCAAAGGACTCCAGCTTACTATCCATGCATGTCCCAGTTTTTCATTCACACAAGACATATTGGTCATTGATCTTCCTCCTCTCTTCGCCATTTTCCTATCACGAGATTTCACTGCCAAGATGGGTGGTTACCTGTCAGTTGATTGGTCACATATGATCCTTAGGACTCGATACAGAACAAAAGTGACTATAAGGGTGGAACCAATTTTTCATAATCATGTGGAACCCTATATCACTAGTCCTATAAATGGGAATTATACCATCCATGATCGAGAGGAAGAAGTTGTTGATCATGAACCAACCACTCTTGTGGAAGAAGTCCCTAATACTGTGTTGGATGAGGTAAGTGTAGATCATCAGTATGATCCCTATGTTGAGGCATTAGTAGAAGAAGAATTTGGTTTGTTGTTTTTAGAAGATATGGGATTGGGTACATACTACATTCATGAAGAAGGTATGATCATACCACAACTTGTCAAAACACAAAGCAATTCTGAAGGACTGTGGAAATTGTTCTTCAATGGCTCGAGGAGTAAGAATGGATCTAGTGTTGGTGTCATGCTAATTTATCCTAGAAGGAGATAATTACTTCTCATCTTTCTAGTTGCAATTCATTTGCACTAACAATGTCACTGAATACGAGGCCCTTATGCAAGGAATTGAGCTAGCTCAAAAGAAGGGAATCAAGGCCCTGACTATTTTTGGAGATGGTGAGTTAGTTGTTCATCAAGTGAAAACATGCAGTGCATCCAAAAATGATCTTCTAAGATCATATAAGAACCAGATTTGGGATCTAATTGAAGATTTTGAGGTTTTTTGAGATTCGTGTTATTCCTAGAAATTAAAATCAGGATGATGATAGGCTTGTTAAGGTTGGATTGCAATATGACATACCTGTTGATATCATGAAAGAAGGGCAGAAATATTTTGAAATGGAGGTTCAACCTACAATTCTTGATAATGTGAGTAGCTGGCAAGTGTTTGATAGTGACAAATAAATTATTCTTTTCCTATAAGAAGAGGCAAATTTTTCTACGAAGAATCAAGAGAGGTTGCAAGAAGCATATGGTGACCAAATCATACAATTAAAAACCAACAAGTTACCAAAAGGCTTAGTTACTCAGGAATCCATTTTCAATTCAGATGATCAAGCCAAAAGACAAAGCTCTAACATGGTGGTCAAAGAAGAATATTTTGAGGAAGTCGAGGTAGCAAATGAAAAAGTTTCTAAAGATCAGAAAAGTATGCACTCCAAAAGAGAAAGAAGCTTTCATCAAACTTTGTCAAGAGTATCATGACATTTTTGCATGGAGCTACAAAGACCTGCGTGGTTTTGATCTAGGTCTAGCACAACATACCATCGAATTGGATCCTAATGCCAAGCCAGTTCGTCAGAAACAGAGGCCAATTAATCCCAAAATTGAGCCACTGATGAGAAAGGAGCTAACCAAACTCATCGAGGCCTGTATAATTTTTCCTATTAAGAATTCCTCTTGGGTAGCCAATATGGTCCTTGTAAGGAAGAAGAATAGAGAAATTTCATTATGTGTGGACTTTAGGGATTTGAACCGTGCCTTGTTGAAAGATCATTATCCCCTTCCATCAATGGAGAAAATCCTTCAAATGGTGGTAGGAGCTCAAATATTTTCTTTTCTCAATGGATATTCAGGTTACAATCAAATTCTGGTCCAAGAATCTGATCAATTCAAAAATGACTTTCACTACCAAGTGGGGCACATATGCTTACAGCCAAAATGTCCATTCGGATTGTCCAATGCTATGGATACTTTCCAAAGAGCCATGAACATGGAATTTAAGGGACTAATCAACAATATCATCTTAGTTTACCTTGATGATATAATGTATACTCTAAGCATGCAAAAGACCACATCACACATCTAAGGAAGGTTTTTCGAAGATGTAGAGAATTTGGGTTTTCAATTAATCCCAAGAAATGTATTTTTGCAATTCATGAAGGAAAGTTATTGGGGCATGTTGTTTCAGTGGAAGAACTTTCAATTGATCTAACCAGGATTCATTTGATTATGTCTTTATCTCTCCCAAGTCACAAGAAGGGTCTCCAGAGTTTTCTAGGAACCATAGACTTTGTGCAAAGGTTCATTCCTCAATTCTTAGCATTAGCTAAACCATTGACAACCATGTTAAAGAAGAATATGCCATTCTCATGGACAAAGGAAGGAAGGGAGAGCTTTGAAGCCATCAAAACAGCCATTTCTCAAGCTCCCACACTGGTGAACCCCAGGTTTGATAAATATTTTATTCTTTATGATTTTGCAGGTCAAGAGAGCATTTCAAGGATCCTCACCCAGCAAAATGATGATCTGATGGAGCAAAAAATTGCTTTCTTCAGTCAATCCCTCAAATACTATGAGCTCAAATATTCATTCATTGAAAAACAAGTCTTTGTGATTATTCGAGCTTTGAAGAAATTCAAGCACATGTTGTCCAACAATAAAATTCATCTTGATGGTGTCTCATCCAGGTGTCAAGGAATTTTTGCTAAACAAAGAGATGAACGAAAAGCATGCTGGATGGATCACGAAGGTGATGGAGTATGACAGTACATATAAAGTTACTAATCTTGTCAGAGGTAAAGGTTTGTGTCAACAACTTGCTGCAGACCTGGAATCAAAAGGTGATGAGGATGTGACACTCCTAAACACTGATGAAGGTGATGATCAGGTTGACTGGTTATCCAAAATGAAGAGTTTCCTTTTCTCATGAGCATATCCTGTTGACATGGATAAAACTCAAAGGTAGACTTTCCATCTCTAGTCTATTCCATATGTTTTGGTAGATAATGTTCTCTTTTGAAGGGATTTGAATGGTGTTCTCCTTCGGTGCATGGGACCAGAACATGGAAGTAAGATACTATAAGAGTTTCATAATGGCATATCTGAAGGACATTATTCTGCATGAATAACTGCTACCAAGATCATGTGAGTCTAGTTACTATTGGCCAGATTTATTCAAAGATGCCCATCTTTGGGTAAGGAAGTGCAAAGAATGTGCCTTTTTCACTGGAAAGTAGAAGTTGGCAGCTCTTCCACTACATCCAATTCAAGTGGATCAACCCTTTATTCAATGGGGGTTGGATTTCATCAGAATGATTAATCCTCCATCTAGTGATGGAAATAAATGGGTCCTTACTGCAACGGACTATTTTACTCGATGGATAGAGGCAGTAGCATTGAAGGAGAGAAATGAGAAGGTAATTCTTGATTTCTTAGAAGGTATAATGACAAGGTTCGGTGTTCTATTTACAGTCATTTTAGAAAATGCAATGGATTTTCTTGGTCTGAAGTTGAATGAATGGGATGTTAAGAATGGATTTTATCTCAAAACTTCATCCAATTACTATCCGCAAGGAAACGGATTGGCTGAGTCTAGCAACAAAAACCTCACAAGGATTATCAAACACACTATGGAAACCAACATAAGGACTTGGCACACACAGCTTAAAACTACTTTATGGGTAGATCAGATCACACCTAAAAGGGCCATCAGAAATTATCCTTTCATGATTGTATATGGAAGGGAAGAAAAACTTCCACTCTCCTTGGAGTTACCTTCTTTAGAGTTAGATCATCAACTTGAGGTTATGGAGAGTGATCCTCTGAAAGTCAGGTTTGCTGAGCTCATAGAGTTAGAAGAAGTACAGAACAAGGCTATGAAGACTTTGGAGCAACATCAGGTTCAGGTTAAGAAATATTTTGACAAGAAGGTGTCTGACATGTATTTTCAAGAAGGATATTTAGTTCTCAAATGGGATGAAGATAGAGCCAAACCAGGCAAGCACACCAAGTTTGACACTCTCTGGAGCAGTCCATACATCATCAAAAGTTGTAAGGAAGAAAATTTGTTTCATCTATTTAGGCTCAACGGAGAAGAGCTGCCTATTTATGTGAATGAGATACATTTCAAAGCTTCCTTTTGAGATCATTCCATTTCTTGTATAGTTTAGTTAGGTGTTTTCCTCCAAGTGCTTTTGCACATGGTTGTGTGTTGATGTTTGTTTTGCTTTCCTTTTTGTTGTGTTTTGTGTTGTTCTTGCACATTGGATCATCATTGGAGGTTTTCAAAGTTTCAAAAGAGTTTCAGGATTTTCCAACTCCTCAAATGCTTCGTTCAAAATTCCACAATGCTCTCTAAGTGTCAAGCATTCATCGGTGTCAGTATATTTTTCCTACCTATCATTACCAGAGAGTTTAAGATCTTGTATAACAAAATATCAGATCATATTCGGGATTCCAATATTGAATCCATGCCTAATGGATGACTTAAGGCTACTAGAATCTTGCTTAGCAGACAATCATCCCTGAGAGGTCGGAAAAATGTTATCAAAATTTTACCCCTGAGATAAAAATTGGACAATGTTGATTAGACAAGAGTATGACACTAAGGAAAGAACACATAAAATATTTGCACATAAGAGCAAGGCACATTTAAAGGCACAGAAGAATAGGGAAGGAAACACATGCGAAAGACAAGGACTAATTCAGGACTTAGCCATTTTCATGATTATGGGCTATTTTGGAGATAGCGTACGGAGCACACAACCAGATGAAGACTTGCACGACAAACAAATGCTATTTTGGGAAGAGCATCTACTAAGCACCTTGCATGAGTTTGAGTTAATAATATAATTAATACTTCCAGTTAACTGTAAGAGATATATTATTAGCGCACTTACATGTGTGCATATTATTGTAAATGCACATGGCTATTTTCAGCATGCAACCTATTTTGGGAATTGCGTAAGTGGTTAAGGGAAAGTCCCAACCCTTATAAATATGGATTATACTATGTAGTTTGATATATGATTAAAGAGAGAGAGATAGGGACACTGAGTATGAGCTACTGTGGAGTTATGCTGCCAGATCTGATGTGCGCATAAACTTATGATACTATTTATTATAAGAAGCTTCTTTATTTACTGTGATTAATATAATGGAGTGTATTGGATGAATAATGGTGTTAAACATGATTGTAATTGGTTATTGCATGGTTAATTTCATTATGTTTATTGTTTGATTCATGATTCTTTAAGATCTAGATATATAGTATGTTCTATGGAATGTTTATGCTATTTATGGATCTTAATGCATTATATCGTCATCATGTTCACATCCTACACAAACAACTCTAAGAAGGGGCCTGGTACCTTTGTGCGATTCGAGTGAGTGCTTAGTCTAGGCTGAGTGATGTGCCAACGCACTTGGGTTATTCATGGTAAATTCTAGCTGCATCATTGGTTCTATTGTTGGGACCTCTTTTTTAGTTGTTTTCAGGATGGTTCATGATGAAGACATACCAGTTGACCCTAGCAAGTGTTGAGGAGTGGATAAAAGACTTGGAAGAAGAGTACACATGGAGGTTCAACACTAGATTTGAGTTTGACACACACTCGTGGGTCGAATAGAATCTGTATGATTGTTTTTATGAGAGCTTCTTTACTATATTTCCCATAGAATTATACAAGTGGTTGGTTGCTTATGTGTCTAAATGGAACTGGAGGTATCACACAATTTTCTAGAGACAAGAATAATTTTAGGCACTCTATGATGCTGATTTGATTTGGATGCATGCTATGGATACTTCGTTTTGTGGCGTCTTGAATAGCTATATTCTGGAGTACTCAATTTCCACTTACTCTTGCCCGAAGGTAGCTGAGTTTCAGTTTTTATGTTATCCCAGGGGAACCTACTTACAAGGCATTCCACTGGTAATCAAGACCTTGATGGTAACCCTGAAATTGGAAGAGAAACCAATGGCTAGCTAAAACTCACCACATGTGGGGGCAGGAGCATGATTGGTGAAAGATGGTAGACTTAGAGGAAACAAGGAAGAGAGAAGAAAGGTGGCTTAAGTACAATGAGGCATGCGAGAGGGAGATAAAGAAGCAACGTGACATTACAAGGAAGATGACATTGAGGAGAGAGATGGCTCATGAAGGATTTGGAGCTCACACAAGAGGTGTGGAGATAGAGCATCAAGAACTCCCCCAGTTGGGAAAGCATGATAGGGAACCCTCCTTGGACTTATAAGGAAGTGTGCTAGTAGAGACGACTTGGGCCGTAGGTGCGCATCTAAACCTACCTGGTAACCTAGCCCTTGTGCTCGATTTTCTAGTATCTCGTACAACAAGTAGTCAACAAGCTAATTTAGGTAGTAGGAAAACATGAGTAAGTCAGATAGAAAGCACATCGATGGCAAGGAAAACATCTTTGTTATTGTTTAGAGGTACTTTTTCAGGCGTATCATCTACATAGAATGTGAGTATGCATAATTTGGGACTCACTTTTGGGAGTAGTACCACCACGTAGACTGTAGGAGTTCAGTTCAGTACTACTGTTGGGACACAAGGAAGTACATCTTCTGGTCCACTTCCAGCTACAGGTGGAGGATTAAGAGGTATAAGTGGCTCTAGTTCTGGTGGTTTTGGAGGTAGAGACAATGCATGAGGTTCTGGAGTGGGTGGGTAGGGTCCACACCAACCCAAAAATATTTACATTGAGATGTCTCTCCATCTTCTAGAGTATAAGGACATAGAAGATGCTGCTAAGCATGTACACATGTGTGAGATACTGTGGCGTGCAAAAGGAATTATGACTTCTGAGCGCAGGGCAAGTCAATTTGTAACTACATTACAACGACACACAAACAGTTGGTACATGAAGTTTGACCCAAATCAAACTTGCATAGATTATATAGTATTCAAAGATGCCTTCCTTAAAAAGTTCTATATCCTCGAGTTTGAGCAGAAGAGTATAAGCGCACTCAAGGATATTAAACAAGACATTACTGAGAGTTTTTGGGAATATGATGCTTGATTCAAAACACTTTTATCTAAGCTTTCTTATGATATTCACGCAAGCCAACATGCACAATGGTTCATTGGAGGTTTGATCACACCTTTTAGAAGGGCATTGTCACATAAGACATACATTGATCCACATGAAGCACTTGAAGCAACTTTGCACGCTGAGGTAGTCGAAAGTATAGACACTAGAGTAAGCCCGTTCCTGAAAGCACAAATTGTAGCTATGAAAAAGTAGTTAAAGAAACTATCGGAAAATTCAACACATAAGACATGCACTGGGGTTTGGTGTACAGATTGTGAAGTGGAAGGGAACACCAAGGATAGTTATCCCCACAGATCAGTGCGTTCATTACTGCTAGACTGTGAAATATGTCATTTGAACCATGATACTAGCTGCTGCCCATTATTACAATGTGCGATAAGGAAGAATGTATCCTATTATTGTAATATTTTCCAGTCCATGACTCATGATACAGAGGATTGTAGATTGATTGGTCAGATCCATGATGCTATAGATATTAGTGTGTGATAGATAGGTGTATCAGATAAATCTAAAGGTAAGGGTGAGAACCAAGATCAGGATCATAATTAAGCGTGCTATGATAGGAATGAGGGGAGCTTTGAAGAAGGTCATGATAGAGGTCACAAATACTGTGGTGGATTCAGAGGCTGAGGCCATGGTGGTGGATGAGGTAAGTTTCCTCGTGGGACATGCTTTATATGCGGATCTCCTGACCACTACAGGCGCGAATGTCCCTAAAATATTACATGTTATTTTTATGGGAAGAATCATAGCTATGAGGAATGCCCAGACTTATATGAGCATATTAATAAGCAACATAAAGAGGAGAAAAAAGGCACAAGGATGGTTAGCATACAATGTGTTATGGAAAATCAATGGATGCCAAAGTTGACAGTGGGACTTGAAGTATTACCAGTAAATATTACTACACACACTGAAGCAACATGCACCAAAGAAGCATTACAACAGAAGCCTACTATCACTAAGGAGGAGGTTCTACATATGTGATACCTAGATCCTGCCCATCAGAAGGAGGTTTATCAAGAAACCATGGAGGTACTAAGAAATCTTCAGGGTGAAATACAATGTTTAAAAGAGTAATCACGGAAGATGGAATAGAAGAAGGCAACAAAGACGGTCCAATATGATATTGATGACTTGAAAGAGGTGTGCAAAATGAAGGTAGACCCTGCATGTAAATATTCCCCTTGATATCTTAGACTATGACAAGGAGATCACTCTGAATGTTGTTGTGGTTGGATGGATTTTAAGAAATATATTGATTGACACAAATGTAGAAGTTAATGTTCTTACTTTAGATGCATGGGTACAGATGGGGAGACCCCCATTACAACCATCTTCTAATGTGTGGTTTATGGCTAACCGAACTAAGGTCATTCCTATCAGAGTTTTAAAAGATGTATTCATTACTATACAATGGGCCGAGTTCACTAGGGATTTTGAGGTTTTAGCGCTTGCAGAAGAAGATAGTTTCCCAGCTTTAATTGGGTGCTCTTGGTGTTATGCAAATAATGTTGATTTACGGTTCAACAAGGGATATATCAGTTTTGAGAAAAAGGAGGAAAGAGCCATTATCCCTTTAACAAATTTGAAATCTACGCCTTATGTTGAGCCTTTAAGTGAGGAAGATCTGAACAAGATTTATGTGCACATCATTCAAGACCTAGAGGTCCTTGAGCCATCTAAGGAAGGCATCCTTCAGTGGGAAGATGCACATTCTATTAGCGACATTAAGTGTATTGCTTACAATAATTGGGCTCATGACACTTATGAGTTGGTATGATGCGAAGTAAGAAGCCCATTTGCATGGAGAAGTAGACCTTGCTATATTAGGAGGATAGGAAACAACCTTGTACCTCGATATATTGGAGAAGAAGACCCTATGGTATTCCTGTGCACCATGGAGGAACAATGGACATACCAAATTGAGAGAAGAAATATGTTTGCATATACCCTGTGTGGGACAACAATGCGCTGGTGGGTGGTTCACAGGGATAATATTCTAGAATGGAATGATGTCAGGATTTCTCTTTCTACTCTATTTTTTAGGAGCAATGTACCTACCCAAATCTGCACCTATCGTGGCAGTCAACCTGTTCAGCACCACATTCAGGAGTGTGAGAGACTCTAGAAAGAGGGGCAGGAAGATTTACCACCTTCACTCTGGGTGCACAATTTTTATTCCACTTTACAAGGATACACATGCACTTGGTATGTATATTTGGATCTACATAGAGAGATTGGAAATTAGTAGGATTTGATTTTAGGAATGGTCCATAATTTTGACTACTTCTCTACTAAACCTCTAGTAGAAGATGCATTAAGGGTTATAAAGTGCTTAACTATGAGAGATAGTGACAAAGGCAGAAGAACTCATTCAAGAGTTATTTGGTGAGACAAGATCAGGAACGTGCTTTGATGAAGAGGACGAGATAGACACCACGTTACTTCAGTGCGCTTTTTTTGAGAAAGAAAAAGGAAAGATGGTCTATATAATGGATGATAAAGAAGTAGAAAATTTGGATATAGATAATGCGCATTTAGTAGGGACACACAAGGTTTTGGATAATGCAGATAAGAACATGCGTGTATATTATGAACCTATGAAGATAAGTAAAGTGAATATTAAAAAAAATGCTCAACCAAAGGAGGCCATAATTAGGGATTATTGGTCTGACTCTGAAGTGGCAAAAATCATTGAGTTACTATGAGATTGTTAGGACTTATTTCTTAGGGGATACCATGAATTAAAATATGTGCATGAATCATTAGGAGAGATGAAGATCAAGATTAAGGAAGGTATGCACCCAATCAAGAAGAGACCCTACAGCCTTGTTAATGATCTATGTGTTACATAAATTTAGATGGACCCTAACATGTGCATAAAAGTTAAGGAAGAAATTGACAAGATGTTGAAATGTTGAGTAGTGGTGACCTATACAAATTAGGTTGAGATGGTGTATTGCCCTGATGTGTACTGGAGCATGAGCATATAGATATCATAGAAGAGGCTCATGGTGATATTATAGGCGGGCACTATGCAGGTGATGCCACTGCACGTAAAATTATACTCACTGGATTATGGTGGGAGACCCTATATAAAGATTGTAAGGTGTATTGCAAGGCGTGTGATCACTATCAACGCCTTGGAAAACCTAGGCAAAGAGATGAAATGCATTTAAGACCTATTCCTAGTGCAGAGTTGTTTGAAAAATGGGCTATAGACTTTGTGGGTCCTATTTTTCCAGCCGTGCGTAGGACTGGATCATGCTACATCATCACTTGCATTGATTATCTCACAAGGTGGGCATAAGCAACACCTACCAAGGATTTTACATCAGTTACAATAACCAGGTTTATATGGGAAAATATTCTTACAAGGTATGGATGCATGCTGAGTTTCAAAAGTGATAGGGGAACACTCTTTTTGAATGAGACAATAAGGATATTATTGGATAAATTTATGATTGTGCACCATAAGACTACACCCTATCATCCTCAGGAAAATGGGATTGCTGAGGCCTTCAACAAAATTTTGAGCCAGATATTTACAAAAAATTGTGATGTTGGAAGGAAAGATTGGGATGATAAAGTTTTTATCGTGATTTGGACATATAGAAAAACATATAAGAGGCTAAACAAGGCCACACCCTTTCAGTTGGTGTTTGGCGTAAAAGAAATTCTACCAATGGAGTTCATGTTACCTTCTTTATGTATTGCACATGCTAGAGGTCTAGCTGATGAGCAAACATTAGAAGAACGAATTGAAAAGTTGATAATGTTGGATGAGTGATGAGAAATAACACGTTTGAGTCATAAGCAGGAAAATGCCAGGCATAAAGCATGGCATGACAGGCACATCAGGGACAAAAGTTTGAGATTGGACAGATGGTGCTTCTTTATGATTCTAAGTTTCTGCGCCATCTAGGAAAGCTTAAAGTGCATTGGTTGGGACCGTATGTTATCACTAACATACTTGAAACATGCACTTGCTAGTTAGAGGTGCTTGATGGAATATGGTTACCTGATTACTTCGATGGGAGTAGGCTGAAGCCCTACTATAAATAAGTCTTCTTGGTGTTTGTAATAAGGCAGTATTGCCATTTAGACTAGGTTTTCGTTTCTGTATTTCCTTAATTTATTTCCTTCTTCATCACTATGCTTTTTTAATTTAGTTGGTATTTTGTGTAATAAGCGTGTTTGAACACTGAAAGCTAATTCCCATTTGAATAATTTTTATGCACATAGGACTGCACATACCATTTATGTGGGGCGACTATTTACAACTAGGTACACATAAAGGAATAAACTACTACAGGTGCTATTTAAGTTTGGAGAGGAGTTGGTAGAAATGATATTGCTTCTAAACGATGACCATAAATGGAGATAAATGAAGGAACAATATAACATGAGGTAAGAAGTAACCATGGAGACTACTATGGGAAGGCGTAGTGGTGAGGTACTCAAGTGCATGAAAGTGCGTTGAAGAGAAGTATGTAGCCAGAAGGTAGGAAGGCGTGCTATAAGGTTATAACTAGGTCATGAAGATGTACCACATAGAAATTATGAAAATGGTCAATTAATGAGAGGATTGGTGGTAGGTGAAGGAGTAATAAATGCACTAACTTTTTAAAAATTTATATAACGATGTGATGCAGGTTCATATTTACCTTTGCGATCACAAGTATTTGAACGAGCTAAGTGCAACTGAGCCGAGTGAAGTGTATTGAGGTGTGGAGAGTGTGAAATAAGACGTGGAAAGTAGATTTGTGCATAGGAGAGGCTTGCTTACCCATTAGTGAAGGGTTTGAGTGAAGCAAATGCGTTGCAAAATAGCTAAGGCACATGGTTTTAAACTAGGGCACACAAATTCAAGCTAGGGTTTGGACTTTCTCACTACATAAGATGAAAGGTGAGATATTTCTCGCTACAGAAGACAAAAGGTGAGATTTTCAGATGGCACCAAAGAAAGCACCTAACGCAGATGCCAAAGGAAAGAACAAAGTAGAAGTAGAAGTTGAAATTGCTCTCGAGAGTAATTTCTCAGAGATGTAGTACCCAAAAGGTATGATAATTAGACAAGGATGGTATTCCCACATCTGTAACTGTAAAATAAGTTATTACAACCGCTGCACTTATGACAACAAGAAAGAGTTAGACGCATTGTTGAGTACAAAGACCAAAAAGTGCACGGTGGAGGATATGCCAGTGTATGATGACGTTGAGGAAAAATTGTTAAAACAGGTAGGAGTCTATCAGTTGTATGAGATCTCATATTTTGGAAAGTATGACAATTTATACCAGTGGCTAATGAGCAGAGTCCATGAGGAATTCTTTGATTTTGCTGGATGAAGGGTAAGGATTACAACAGCCCTAGTTTCAATGCTAATAGGTTTGAAGGGCATCAGGATAGACCTTGTTAGCGACTTGAATGATAAAGCAATGGTCATAGAGACTAGAAAGGAGTTGGGGTACACCTAGGGTCCACATGAAATGGATATTGATAAACTAAAGAAGTTCCCTATGGTGCGGGCAGTCGCACATTTACTCACTAAGCTAAATGACCAAGAAATATGGTCATAGGTAAACACTATGTGGCTTCATATTGTGAAGAAGATGTCTCAGAGAGCAGTCTATAACATAGCAGGCTACATTGCGGAGACAATTATTAAGGAAACACACACAAGTGATAGAATTAGTTTTGGTGCTATCTTATTGTCTCTTGTATTTGTAGAAATTGGAGTGCCCGATGGGCCGAAGAACAAGATTTGGGAGTACCCCATGGAAAAGAAGTCCCTCGCGGAGAGGTTTGAAAAGTATCAATACGAAGGATCAATGGGTGGACCATTTAAGCAGAGGATAGAAATGTGGTATGACTAGCTCCATGTGGCATTTGAAGAGGAGTGGTGTATCCCCAAGGAGCTACCTTCGGTGGTGGGAAAGGCTCTGTGGTTCACAGTGTACCAGCTCTTTCGAATCACACCTTTTTCCATGAGAGATAAGACATGGAGCCCATGGTGCAAAATGTTGTATGCCTTCATAGTGTGCTACTTTCTAGGCATCAATCCACCGATTTACTGATGCACGCCACCTAAATTTTAATGTAGACAAGGTAGATTATGACTACCACACTATGAGAAAGACATATGTGCATCTAGGCTGGACTATCTATATTGAGAGGATCATTTTAGACGTTATAAGCATGAAGCCTGTAAGCTTGGCTATTGGGGATAGTGGAGCCATGCTCGTATACCTTCAACTTAAGCCTAAGTTGGAGAATAACAAGTATGTAGAAAATGAGTTTACACCCTAGTGTTAGGTCGTGGAGCTTGTTTTAATGTGTGAAAGTGTTGAAGAATGTACACTAAGAGTACTGTACACTTTTTACAGTTGTCTCTCTAGGGTTCACTTTCAAAAAATGTGCCCGATATACCGAGAAACATGCTTTTCTCATATGGGCAGGATTTTTGACCCATAGGTTTATGGGACGGTTTTCGCCCATGGTTTTTGTTGTCAATTTTCACCCTTTTGGACAAAATTGGACAATGGGAGCCTATTATGTCCTAAGACTAAAAAAAAAAATCCTTCATGAGGTATTCCAAGATATTCTGGTCAAAATTTTATGTTTAGGAAACCTTTATTCTATTCCAGGTGGTTTTAGAGTAATCTCAATCTATCCTTCTTGAAAATAGTTTGAGTGATTGATGGTCTGAGTTAACTGTGCATTATCAAGAAGAAATAGCTCAATCATGGGATCTTAGAGTATCCCAATGAGTCATGAACTTTTACAAAGGGCTCGAGCCAATAATCAATTTGATGTTTACAAAGATTTTTTTATGTTGGAATGGATCAGTTTGATGTGTGGGTGAAAGAGACCCAGATTGATCAAAAATCAGGATATGGTCATATTTAGAGAACGTATACATGGCATTGAGTTCAGAATCAGATTCATTTTTTTGAGCTTGGTAAGATGAATGAGTGAGCTAAAGGTGAGTTCACAAAAGTCATGCACATAGAGCATTGAAATTTAGGGAGAGCTTGATGCATAGAAAGATGCATCTCACTAGTTCATATGCAAAGCCATGGAGGAATTTTGAAAGGACGCAAGGATTATGAGCTCGGGAAATGGTTTGGTGATGTGTCTGTTTGTAATCCAAGCTCATAGTGCAAAGAGCTTGGAACATCGAATTTAGTAATCTCGACATCATCATTGAGCATATCAACTAAGGTATGCATTAAAGAAATGAAGATGCGGGTTACGTTGAAGCTAAGTGACTCGACAATGGATCTATAAGGTGTAAATGAGGTTGAGAGGGCTTCGAATGAGAGTCACAAATAATGGGTTTGACATGTTAAAGTGGAAATGAACTCGGCCATCAGGGAGCTCGCTGATTAGTTGAAGGTGATAATTACCCACAACATGGTTGATCTTGAAGAACATGAGCAAAAATGAGCTGAGCCATTGATCTGATGGTAGAAAATGACAGGATGAAATTTTGCAGAGCCAACATGTAGCTGGAACAATAATCTCGGTGGATGATTGGACTGAGACTCAAATTCAGGGGCTAATAGAGAGTTGATCCCAAGTTAATAAATTTTTCAATGATTTGACGAATGATGCACATGGTAAAAGAATAACATGGGCTTCCGCTAGCGAGCTCATGGAAATATGTGGTAGATGGATTGAAATGAGAGCCTCAAGTGACCTATGTGGAAATGCTTAGTTACAATTGTGAGCATGACATGAAATGCATGTAAGTAGATCAACGCATGGTCAAATGAAATGCAAATAGAAATTTGGGGCTTGATAGCTTGGGGTAAGTTTTTGTCATTGTTTTGATGAATGAGTCAAGACACAAAATGTCAGGGAATTACGATTGAAGATCGAGCCCGTAATAGAAGATTGGATTTCAAGTCGGGAACTTGCAACATGAAGTCATGTCGAGGCTTGGAAGAACATTGGATGGATCAAGCTAATGTTGATATTTGAGCATAGTTTCGCTAATCGAGATGTCAGTGTTTGAGTTGTTTGCACAGGGTAAAGACTCAACATAGGATTGAAGCACAAATCTTTAAATAAGTAAGCCGAGTTAATAAACTCACAGGAACTCATGCTTTCTATTAAGTGGATCTGGAGTATTCAAGTTGTATCATGCATGGTTAAAGTGAGGCCGAGCCACAATGAAAAATAACTCGAGTCATGAAACTTGTTGTGACATGGACAGTTAGAATGGTATCAGGTAACCAATTTATAGGTAATAACAGAGTGAGCTCAGGCTTAGTGAATCAATTGGCATCACTTTAAGACCATGGAAAGGAGTGCCTACAGGATTTAGTGTATTAAATTCAGGCAACACTATAGTAATATGACTCAATTCATAGGTCAAAGTACGTACAAGCATGGGCAGCCATTCAGGTAGATATCACCATGGTCATAAGAATAGCATCAGGCTAACTCAATGGCTATGGTGTATGGCGAGTCTTGGATCATTCAAAGAGCTTGATCAAGAACTCACTGTAGCGGAGTGTAAAATGACAGAGTGATGGATGGAGATCATATCAGAAAACAGGTAGAATCACGTTAGAAATTCACATAGAACACCTTGAGGCAGATTACGTAGGTCGTAACCACATATGATCAGCTTGAGGTGTTTTATAGAAATGAAGTGGGAGCATTCAAGGATGACTCACGAGCCCAATGCCGAGGTGTTTTCCAAGATGGAGCCAAATCAAGGAAACCATGCAGGAGACATGTATATCAAAGTTTGTTTTAGACATAGCTTTTGTGCTTTCAGGTGATTTTTAATTCGTAACTTCATCCCAGGCGAGTTGACAAAAATGTGAAGAAGAACCCGAAGCCTGAAAACCTGAAATGAAATTCAGAGTTTCAATTTTTGGGTTTTGGAGGTGTTTTGATTCATTTTCACATGAGGAGTTTTATCAGAGAAAGTCGATTCAATGTTAACACGGTGAGTCATTTGGGATTCAGTTTACAAAACACACGTGCCAGTGTGAGGTCGTGTCTCAGTGATTTTCAAGATAGTTAGTGGAGTGCAAGTCTGTATTTAATGAAAACATGGAACTTCTCGAATATTTGTAGTGGTTGTGTCGATTTAAGTACTAAGCGGATGGTCGAGTCAACCTAATACCGAACTAGACAACAATGCAAGGATCAGGCGTGGGGTCCGGTGGGAATAATGATGAAGTTGTGAGGTGTCAAAAAATGTCAGTCAATGTAAAATATTACAAAGTCCGACGGGAATAATGCAATAGGCTCAGTCAAAGATTAAAAAGTGGATAATGTTTAATTTAATTAACTCAATGGAGGTGGGATAATTATTGAGCTCGGTGGTGCAATAACTAAATTCCCACCAAACAATGCAAAAGGCGAGCTTGCTAGCTAGCTTGGCGAGCTGGCTGGTGAGCCATTTTCTAAAACCATCAAATTGAGCCCCTAAATACAAATTTTCTAGAGCTTCCCACTAAAGGCACGAGGTGCTTTCACAAAATTTGTTAAAAATTATAATTTTAATTATTTTATGAAGGAATTTTAATTTTTCATGAGACCTTATCAGATAGTTGGTTAAGCAATGCCCAGGATACTCAAAAAGTGACTTTTTCTCAACAAGCCATAACTTCCTCCCCGGTTGCCTGTTTATCACAAAATTATAGTTGATGGAATTTGGAAAATGAGAGCTATGCAATGGAATCATTAGAAAATGGATTTTTAGATTTTTTGGTTTTCTGAAATGGAAATATTTCTTCATTCCAAAAATAGTGCCTCAAAAGGTGGAATTGTAATTAATGAGGAAAACATGGTTGACTTGTTTTGCTATAGAATGGCCTAGTTTGTAGGGATTCTTCCTTCTTTCTATCAAAAACTCATAATTTTATAGAAAATGTAAAGGGGTTCTTATTCCCAAGAAAAAAAGTTATACATTATTCCAAGCTTCCCCTCTCTTCAACAGCTGAGTTGTGAAATTGTAGGCTTTCAAGCCTTTCTTCTCAGAATTGTAATGGTAGCATATGCCTTTCCCTATTGTAATGGTAAGTTGTGAAAGTGCTTGAAGTAATGGAAATAATGGTTTTTGATCAATTATATGTCCTTACATAATCTTGTTTCTTCTATTTTCCTCTCTCATGTTTACAGGTGAACTGTGCAACCAATATTTCCTTTACATGTTTTGGAGGTTGTTTTGCTTATCTGGGAATGGAGTATTGTGTGCAGTTGGGTTTGTAATGCACTTTCATTCTTCCTCCTGATCATCTCTCTTCATTGGCAAGCTGGAATTTTTTCTATCAAAACCCTTTCTTGGTGCATCACCACTTATAATTTATGGTTTTATTTCTTACAAATCTCTCTCCCTAATCCCTTGAAATGTTAGTATAGGTCTAGCTAGCTATTTTTAATGCATTAGTAGTAGTGTAGTACTTAGTTTAGGAATAGGAACTTAGCCTTCTTTGGAATTTCACCACGAGCCCAAGTTCCACAGCTTGAGAGGTGATCCCATGTTACCCAATCACACTAAATGTCTAGTTCACCTTCAAGCCATTCTGAGGGTGCAATTATTTAGTGATAAAAAAATTTAGCATGCCTGGTGGGCAAAGAGTCACATTTTTCATAGGTGTGTGTATTTCTTTCCATTTTATTTTCATTAAGTTGTTGTGGTCTTAGTAAAATTTCAGCCTTAGGAGGTATACCCAAGCACAACTGATGACTCCATTTGTATAAGTAACCCACTCTTTGTGTTGCAGACTGTCTTTTTTCCTCCCATTTCCATCTGTTTTCTTCCAAATATTTCCATTTTTCTTCCATTCATGAAGCTATGCAACATGGTTTCATTTCCATAATTAGTTTCCCACTTGCATCAGCAGTAGTACTTTCCATCTTCAGGCTATTTTAACCCACCTCCAGCTCAATTTTATGACAAAAAGAAGCAGCATGCATATCTCTATGAGAAGATCCATGGTTAGTTTGATTGTTCAGTTAACTATGTAGCTTTTCAAGAACTTGCACATGGAGATGATGGAGGCTATCCTATAGAAGAAGATGTAAAGTTGAAACATAAGATGCATAAACTAGAAGCAGGCATGGTACAACCTATATCCACAACTCAAATGAATGTATTCAAGATTGGATTCAAGATAGCTTGTCCATGGGTTGGCCCTATGCCAAGTTTTTACATCTTGCAAGAAAATATTACTTTTATGACTGAAATGTTTCCTTATCTTGAAGGTTGGATCGAATAAATAGAGGCCTATGAGTTTTATGTAATGCAATCTTGTCGATGGGTTGATTTTGCACCACCACATCAGATTCTTCTTCATATTTCGCAACCAATATCATTTTATTATAGAACCCAAATCCCATACTTTTCACCTGGTTACCATGTTGAGAATCCCATTTTTGCATCCCATATCTTACCATTCCACAATGTATCTTATGTTCCTCATTCTTCTAGGATTCCTTCCTTTCTACAAAGGCTATCAAGACAAGAGGTTGTACCTCTTTCACCACCTCAAACATTGAGGGTAACCATTCAATCCCAACCCACCTCTCCTCTTATAGTCCTAAATTCATTTTGGGAAGACCAGGAGTATGATTATAGCAAAGAAAATTAGGAGAAGGAACCTAGTAAAGATGAGCTTGCAAAGAATCTAAAGGAGTGGACTACAAGATTGAACATCAAGCAAGTTCCCCTCCTAACTCGTCCTCTATCCAAGGTTGAAATTCAAGAGCAAATGGTGGATACTGAATTTGCATAAGAACAATTACAAGAGGATGATGAGAATCAATCTATGTGTTCAAATTTTAGCATATATGTTGGCACTATGTTTTTGAAGACTGTTGATTCCCCACAATTTGTACAGTCGGTTAAAGAAGAGCATGTGCAAAATGAAGAAGAAAAACTCACAAGTGTACAAGGTGACTCTTATGAGTAAAATGATCCTAATTGTGCAGGCATGTCAAGAACTTGTAGAATTTTTGGAATGTTTGCATTATTCCTATCAAGTCATTACCACATACTATAACTAGTCAATAGAGATCATGCAGTTTCAAAAGGGTCCTATGCAAGTTTGGATATTTCAAATCCTCCCCTTTCTTCATTCTTACAAAAATCTGATTTCTCAGATGTATTTGATCTTTCCAATTTCATGTTTTAGAATCAAGCATATAAGTGTGACCAAATTGCTAGTTTGGAGTACAATATGTTTGAAGAAGAAACTTTGCAACAGATAGACATTAGAGAAGCAAATTATTCGTTGGATTTGGAGGAATGTTTTAATGAAAAAAGACCTTTGGAAATACCCATTTCTGTTGTTCCATTATCCAACCTTCAATGAAAATTTCCTAGCGCTAAGCAAGGAAATAGTAAAGGACCACATGTAGTCTTAAGTTATCCTCTTGAATATGAATTGGAAGAATTAGATATCCTACAACACTTATTAAATGAAGAAAAAGAGGACCATGTGGGAGAAACTAAGTTAGATTTGAAATCTTTGAATGGAGATGACATTATTGAGAGTTTCTTGCTCTCGATTATGGAATTTGACTTGGTTGATGAACAGGTAATGATGGAAGAAAACCAAGGAGGTCTTGCTTCCCTTAATTATCGTAAAAAAACAATTAAAAGAATTTGATCTTGTAGGTTTCATATGGGATGAGGACGTTAGAGATGCCGAAAAATTTTGTTTGTATGATGAAATTGGAACTCCTATATGAGCAATACTCTTTAAACACTTACAAATATTTTCAAGTGTTTCCATTGAAGATTGTGTGTGGTCCAAAGCAGCTGCATGTTGTGAAAGAATTTCCTTTTACTAAAGAAGGAAAAGGAAATGAAGGGGATATCACTTCAACACCATTCAATCATAAGGAGGATCAATTGTTTTTGAATGGGAAATGAGAGGAAAAATATGTCACAATATCACCTTTCATACAGGGATGTCTTTAGGGACACTTCCTTGTCAAAGTTAAAGCTCAGAATAACAAGAGAATTCAACAGATTAGACCATGTCCCATAAGGTATTTGGCTTCATTGAAGCCAAAGGAGGAACTAGAACCAGTCACATTTGTTTTAGAATGTGAGGAATATTTTCACAGTTCCAAGGATCAGTTTCCATGCCTCTATGAGATAAATGTAGATAAACTAAAAGAGGCATATTTTCTCTTTCTAATTGATGCCTTGGAAAACCAAGTGGACAATTGGGATTATTTCAATTTTTCACTCTCAGTCTCAACCATGTCCCTTACCACATCATCTGTATGGCTTCCCATCGTGAGAAAAGGGAGCTATTTTACACAACCATTTGTAGGTTTTGTTTATTTCATCTGTGCTTTAAAGTGAATGATAACCAGATCGTACCAAGCCAAGAACACATATGCTAATAAAATACCATGATCTATAAGATGAATGCAATTCACCAAAATAATTTATCATAAAACCTTTGCAAAACAAATGAACAACAATATCTTATATTATTATGGAACTCAATGAAATACAATGAGAATGGGCCTTGCTTATATAAGCAAGGAATAACAATCTAAGAACCGGTCAAGGTCTTAGATCAAGCCATAAATCAAGGAAATAACTTAAGTCCATAGATTTAGGAGAGAACTACACATCAAGGATCTAGTCAATAACATAGATCCAGGAAAGAACTATACCTAACAACTAGATAATATCTTCTAATTCTAAATAAGACAAAAGAAATATCCACACACATAAGTGGGCAAGGATAAATACAATAAAGGTAAATAAAGTACCTAGGTGAACATGAGCTAAGGTAAATGCCTACTCTAACACCCCCCTCAAGTGAAGCTAGGGGCCAAAATAGAAGTGGCATGTCCACAATATGAGTCCCGGAAACTAGGCCTGATGAGGAACTCATGTACAATGACTGGAAAAAAAGATACCGCAAGGTACCTGAAACCAGTAACAACAAAGTAAAGAGAGTAAAAACCCACTGTAAGGCATCCCAAGAAGCTCAGCTCAAAAAAATTGTACAATGATGAAGAAATTTGGTATGTACTATGGTCTGAATGCACTTCTCGATCACAAAACTAAAAAACAATTGACATTGGGCTTCACTAGAATAGCTCCATATAAGGATACTATCAAAAAAGTGATGTCAAAAGTGTAAGAAAAAACACCAAACATAATTTGATCAACTGCTGCAAATAGGTGTGCCATGATCCAAGAAAAATAACCAAAGCAACAAGGCAAGGACACAAAATCCAGAGTGTCACGATCCAAGAAAAGCTAAGGTAACAAAGCAAGGACACAAAACTTGAAGAATCAGGATCAACACCACACCCTCCCATATTGTTGAATGGGTGGAGTGATGCCACAAATCTATATGAGTTGCCCAAAATCAACTACTCAAACAATAACAAAATAATACTGGGATTCACCATAATATCTCCCCCATAAGAGAGATTGTCAACATGCCAAAAGTGTTGAAAATATAGATACAAAATCTCTCAACAAATAAGAGATATATACTACACCTGCTAAAGAAAAATGCTCAAAACAAACAACATTATAATGCAGAAGGTATAGAAAGTGGAGCAAGAGGATGAATGGTGGAGGAGATATGCCTATAGAGTCCTCTCAATGAATTCCCATGTCGCCGCCATGAGTGATTAGATATCCACCCCAAATCAACACGAATGGATGAAGAATATGCTGACATATGAATTGGTGCGAAATGCACAATGGGTGCAGGCAAAGGAATATAAAAATGTGCATCAGGTTGATCCTGTCTGATAGCTGAAATCTTAGGTTTCTCAAGCCTGAGTGAAGGTGCATAACTCATGTCTTTCTCATGATCCTCAGAAAGAGTAGAGCGAACAAAAATAGGAGCTCTGTCAATGTGTGATCCCAATGAAGTATTTGGTCAAAAACTAATGTCATGGTGAGAATTCCACTTAACATATGGAATATGGGAAATAATACCATGTGAATGTCTGCCAATACCTCCGCTAGTGAAACCCATAGAACGAAGCATGCAAGAAATGAATGCAGTGGTATGCTTCTCAAAAGATCCATGCATATGAGCAGAAGTGGGATACACAACATGTGTTACTATAATAGGCACAAATGTGGAAGAGCATGCAGTAACAAGCCTCATAGGCTTAGGAGCATTAAGAGAAGGAATAGGCTCAAAGAATGACAATTCAATATCACTGGGTACAAGAGTAATAACTGCAAGTAGACTAGGAGCATGGATATGGCTGTCCACAATATGATGGTGATGTGGTAGGCTAGCAAGTTTTTGTTGTAGGGAGTGTATTAGTGTATCCTTATCATGAATGAGTGATTGTAGAAGAGAATTTTACTTCTTGAGTGATCTGTTTTCTTAGAAAATTTTTACAATATCCTCTTGAAGTCCACACACTTAAGAGAAAAGCATATCATTCTCAGAATCCATGATAGATACAAGAATGCAACTCCCAAAAGTTTAGGACATCGAACTCAACCGACATTGTGTCCACAATTGATTATAACACTCCTCCATATTTGACACTTTATAATGAGTGCGTGTTACAATATGAAACTTTACAATTATATTGTAATTCTCAAAATAAATATTTTCAATGGAAAGATCATGAAAAATTAAACACTTTTGCAAAAAAAGCACTCAAAACTGATCGAGTTACCAATCAAAATATACAAGCTTGGCTGGAGTTAAGCACCTACTAGTAGTAATCACAAGATTTAAGCCCTCATATGACCATACCATATGACCAAGGGGTAAGGATTTTACGTAACAAGTGCAAAAAACCCAGAAATTGATTTTCTAAAAATGGAACTGCCTCCAAAAATGGTTGAGTTTACAGTCGATCTTAGGGTTTTCCCACCTTCTAGATCCAATGGAAGCCTTTTACATAAAACTACACGCAACAACAAAATATAAAAAAATCCCAAATATATGAATATACAAAGAATTTATTTGCGACATAAAACTTATAGACTGATGTCAACAAAAACCTCCTGCTCTGATACCATAAAAGGAATGATAACCAAATTATACCAAGCCAAGAACATAGATGCTAATCAAACACCACGATTTATAAGATGAAAGCAATTCACCAAAATAAATTTACATAAAACTTTTGTAAAAAAAATGAACAACAATATCATATATTAATATGGAACTCAATGAAATACAATGAGAATGAGCCTTGGTTATATACGCAAGGAATGCCAATTTAAGAACCAGTCAAGGTCATAGATCAAGCCATAAATCAAGGAAATAACTAGTCATAAAATAACTAGTTAAGTCCATAGATTTAGGAGAGAACTAGACATCAAGGATCTAGTCAATACCATACATCAAGGAAAGAACTAGTCAATACCATAGATCAAGGAAAGAACTATACCTAACAACTACATAATATCTCCTAATATCTAAATAAGATAAAAGAAATACCCACACACATAAGTGGGCGAGGATAAATACAATAAAGGTAAATAAATTACCTAGGTGAACATGAGCTAAGGTAAATACCTACTCTAACATGCTTCCGGTTAGTGTAGGGTAGGAATAGGTTTGCTTTCAGTAGAATAAGTGCCTGACACACTCTACATGTTTCATCTGAAGCATACATGATTTTCAATTGCTGTGTAGTTGTGTTTTGTCATTACCCTTGCACAGTGTGTAAGAAGTGGAATTTCCACAAGGGGGAGAAAAAATTTAGTACTCCACTGAGTTCCATAATGTTCCAATTCAGTAAATGTTTCGTTCAAAACTTTGCAATGTGTTTTGATGCATCAATTTTCAGGTATTTGGATTTCAGGATTTTCATGGTTCAACATCACATTTTAGAATGATAGTTATGACTCCATGCCTAAAAGATATATAAGGTTACTGGAATAATTCTTAGCAGGAAAGCATCCCCGAGAAGTCACTAAAAATGTTGTCAATTTTTGCCCGTTTGGACAAAATTGGACAATAGGAGCCTATTATGTCCTAAGACTATTAAAATAAATCCTTCATGAGGTATTCTAGGATAATCCAGTCAAAATTTTACATTTAGGAAACCTTTATTCTATTCTAGGTGGTCTCAGAGTCATATCAAGCTATAGTTTGAAACTAGTTTGAGTGATTGATGGCTCGAGTTAACGGTGCATGATCAGGAAGAAATAGCTCAATAATGGGATCTCGGAGCATCCCAGCGAGTCATGAAATTTTGCAAAGGGCTCGAGCTAATAAGAATTTTTTTGCAACAAAGATCTACTTTGGTGACATAGATCAGCTTGGTGTGTGGGTGGCGAACTCGGTTTGAGTTGAGTTAATGGCTTAAAAGAACAAATACTTCGAATTGGTCGACTTGGATTCAATTTTTTGATTCGGTGGCAAAATGAGGACTTAGGGTATTCATAGAAGTCATGCACTTAGAGCATTGAAATATAGGGAGAACCTGATGCATAGTAAGATGATGTAACTCATTAGTTCATATGTAAAGCCATGGAGGAATTTTGAAAGGATGCAAGGATTATAGAGGTAAATGATTGACAATGTGTCTGTGCGAAATCCGAGCCATATGCAAAGAGAGGGTTCATCGAGTTTAGCAATCTCAAATTTTTATCGAGCCATGGCTGAGATATTATAGAAAAAATGCTTGGGGAAGGTAAGTAACTTGACATGGAGCTTGTGTAGTTGAGTTTGAGAAAGAAATGAGGGTACATGATTGAGACATGATGTAGAGAGGAACTCGTCCCTCAGGATGAATGCATAGGTGAAGGTGAAATTAGCCACAACATTGAATTTGAGAACATGGAAAAAATAGTTTGCTATTGAGCTCAGGTAGAAAACAAAATGAAATTTTTTAGGGCCGACATGTATTGGAAGAAGGATCTCGGTGGATGATTGGACTGAGACAAAAGTGAGGGGCTCGGAGAGAGTCGACCGATGTTAATAAATTTTGTTTACAAATGATGGATGGTGGACAAGTTTTGGGCTTCCGGTAGCGAGCTCATGGAAATGTGGTAAACGAACTCAGATTAAACACAAAGACCTTGGGCAATGCTAATTGTAAGTTAGTCGGCAAGGCATGATTAGCTCGAATTCACATGAAATGGCAATACAGAAGCGGTAAGATCTTGGGCCAAGTTGTGTTAACATATCATAATGGGAAAGATGCAGAGTTCAATGAATTATGATAGAAGGTGAGCATGTTGGAGAAGATGATTTTAGGTGGGACGTTGCCATAAAGTCATGTCAAGGCTTGGAAAAAAATTACATGGATAAGCTAAGTTGGTATTTGTGCATAGTTCAACTAATGGAGACGTAGTGTTTAAGTTGCTCACATAGGGTAAAAATCAACATAAGATCTAATACGGGTCTTTACATAAGTATGCCAAGTTAAACGACTCACATGAACCAACTTACCATTGAGTGACTCTAGAGTATTCAAGTTGTCTCATGTATGGAGTGAGGCTGAACCTGAGAAATGAGTTATGAGAAATCCATTGTGACATGGAAGTTTGAGGCATCAATAACACATTTACAGGTAATAACACAGAGAACTCAGGCTTACTAAGCCGAGTCAAATTTTAAGACCAAAGGAGTGCCTGCAGGGT
Source organism: Taxus chinensis (assembly GCA_019776745.2). Taxonomy (NCBI): domain Eukaryota; kingdom Viridiplantae; phylum Streptophyta; class Pinopsida; order Cupressales; family Taxaceae; genus Taxus; species Taxus chinensis. The sequence goes on from CM034149.1 coordinate 157,484,575, forward strand.
TTAGTGTATTAAATTCAGGCGACACTATAGTAAGAAGCTCGATCATGACCAGGTACGTGCAAGCATGGGAGCCATTCGGGTAGAGCTCGCCAAGGAAATAAGAAAATATGAGGCTAATTCGGTGTTATGGGGTGGTGATGTGGTTCATCAAATGCTTGATAAAGAACTCACTGTAGCGAGTGTAGTTTGACAGAGTAATGGCAAGATAATATCGACAACAGTTTGGACTCACGTTGGAAATTCATAGAGAATGCCTTGAGTATTACCCAGATGTAACAAGATCTTCACCGGCTTAGTAGGTTTGCGTCATGAACCAAGCTGACTCATAGTTGGGATATCACGATGAGCTCAGTGCCTACCTCATGGTTACTTCAATAGACAGAAGCCCAAGCCAACTTGACATCATTAGAATGCCATGTGAAATCAGAACTCAGAATGAAAGCTCATTTCGAAAGTAGCTTATTTTTGGGCTTTTGGAATGTTTTGATTTAGAACTCGCATTATGCGAGTCGACAAAATTAGATGGGAGAGTACGAAGCCCAAAAGCCTGAAACTCCAAAATTTGGAGTTTTGGATTTTCAGGATTCAGATGTTTGAGATATTTTAGAGTTATAGAGAGATTCGATGCTTGGGTGGTGATGAATATATTTAATGCCGAGTGTGGCTCGGTCATCAGGAATAGGATGGAACGATTTACATAGGTGAATCCATTCAGGAAATCAATAGGTTTAGAATGATGGTTTCAATACGTGGCAAAGTACGGCATTAATGAATGGTTCAATGTATTTTAAAGCTCATCCCATGCTAATATGTGTATAAGATTATAACCTAAATGGAAAGCCTACCGAGTTAAGGCATCAAGTCTAGATATTTACCGGAGATTTCCATATAAAGGATGGCCAGGTAAACAGAGAACCTAAGTGGGTATTCAATCGCCAACCAATGTAATGATAAGACTATCACGGGAGATGTGGGGTGGTTCTCCAAAGTGTGTCGAGGTGGTGGCATGGAATGTTGCATACCAACATAATTCCTAGTGGCCAATCAAATAAAAAAGGAGTTGAATAAAGCAGCTCAGCTGTGAAAATAGTGAATAAATATCTAGAACTAAGTAGTCGAGATGGAGGTTTCCATGCAAAACGATGGCCAATTAAAAACAAATCTCTCACTAATAAAAGCAGTGACCGGTATAGTTAAGTTGACCGATAAACACAATTAAGTGAAGTGGCTCAGTATGCAATGAGTGGGAAGTGTCGTATGGAGGAAATTTCCCACCGAGCTAACAAGATAGAGTTGATACCCGGGATGCCGAAACAAGCAAGTTTCACTCAGGAGACCACAACTTTCTCCCCGGTTTCCCATTTTTCACAAAAGTATAGTCGATGGAATCAAGAGAATGAGAGCTATGCCATGGAACCATCAAAATATGAATTTTTGGAAGTTTTTATTTCCAAAATTATAGGTTTTCTTAGTTCCTTGGATGGTGCCTCGAAAGGTGGAGTTGCAGTTAATAACGAAAACATGGTTGACATGTTCTGCTACATTTTGGCCTAGATTCCAGGGTTTCTTCCTTCTTTCTCTCAACAACTTAGGTTTTTCTATAAATGTAAAAGGTGTGCTTATTCCAAAGGAGTTAGACACTTTCCAAGCTTCCCCTCTCTTCACAAGCTGAGTTGTGAATTTGTAGACTCTCAAGCCTTTCTTATAAAATTGTAATGACAACCTATGCCTTTTACCCGCTGTATTGATGCACTGTGCAAGTGCTTAAAGTAATGAAAATTATGTTTTGTGATTAGTTATATGTCCTTTCATGATTTTTATGCTTCTATTTACATCTCGCATGTTTGTAGGTGAATTGTGTAACCAGGGTTTCTTTTACAAGATGTGGAAGTCATTGTGCTTATCAAGGAGTGAAGTACTGTATGTAAATTGGGTTTGTAATACATGTTCATTCTTCCTCATGATCATATCTCTTCATTAGAAAGCCGGAATTTTTTCTAACACAACCATTTCTTGGTGCATCACCATTTCTAGTATAGGTTTTATTTCCTTACAAATATCTCTCCATAATCCCTTGAAATGTTAGCATATGTCTAGTTAGCAAATTTCCTTGCATTAAGAGTAGTGTAGTGCTTAGTTTAGGAAGAGGAAGTTGGCCTTCTCCAGAGGTTCACCTCAAGCCCAATTCCCATAGCTTGAGAGGTGATCCCATGTTACCCAATCACACCGAATGTCGTGTTCACCTTCAGGCCATTCAGGGGGTGCTGTGATTTGGCAATAACCGTTTTGTAAAACTTCTTAAGAAGTTGTCTACTTATGTAGTTTTGTGCATATGGTAGGGTTTGATGTAACATTGCAGATGTGTTTGAATTCGGGTGTGAATTATGTAGAGTTTGTTGAGCGTAGATACAAACAGATATGGGTATTGTATTGAGATAACGGTGGCTTGTAATAAAATCTTAGCAAGTGATTCTTAGTGGACGTAGCCCAATTTGGGTGGACGACGCTAAATATTGTCTCTTTGTGTTGTGTTATTTTATTTTGCACTTTTATTTCAGATCTGTAATATTTTATGCATATTAGTTTCTACTATTGTGATTTTGTGAGGGATTATTCTACATAGTTTATCCCTAATTTCCTAACAATTGGTATCAGAGCCTGGTTTGGTTTGCGGAAGTGTTGAATCGCAGGGAAATTTTTAGCTTGAGTGGGAGCTATGGAAGATGATGGAAGATCAAGGGTTGATAAATTCAATGGGCATAATTTCAGTCTTTGGAAGATGTAGATGGAAGATTACCTTTATTAGAAGGATCTTTATATTCTGTTGTCTGAGAAGGTGAAAAAACCCTCGAGCATGATGAATGCCGAATGTGATTTGTTGGATAGGAAGGCACTTGGGACAATCTGGTCGTGTCTTGCATCTTCGGTATTATTTAATGTTTCAAAGGAAAATACTACAAAATAATTGATGGATGCATTAGGGAAGTTGTATGAAAAACTCTCTACCTCTAACAAGATATTTTTAATGAAAAAGTTATTTAATATGAAGATGTCTAAGAATGGTTTAGTAGCAAATCATTTAAATGATTTTAATATGGTTGTAAACAAGCTAGCTTTGGTTACAATAGAATTTGATGAAGAAGTTAGGTCTTTATTAATTATTTACTGGCATTTTGGAAAGTCAAAATCCAAAATCCAAAAGCAAGATAGTATGCTGACACTGTGGAAATTTTGGGCATGCAAAGAAGGACTGTTGGAAGCTTAAGAACAAGAAGAAACAATGGGAAGAAAACAAGGAGGAAAATGTGTCAAAGGGTAATGTATGTCAGGATGCTTTGATTCTTTCTTTGCACAATATTACTGAATCTTGGGTTTTAGATTTGGGGTTTTCTTTCCATACTACTCCATATAGGCATTATTTTGTTGATTATATTCAAGGAGATTTTGGGCATGATTTTCTTGGTGATGATGAGCCTTGCAACATAGTTGGAAAAGGTTATGTTCAGGTTAAGATGGAGAATGGGAATACTTGGATATTGAAGGATGTTAGACATGTGCTTACATTAAGATGAAATTTGATATTGGTAGGGCAATTGGGAAGTGATGGTTGTACTGTGATATTTACAATAGACTCTTGGAAGGTTACTAAGGGTGCTCTTATGATGGTAAGAGGTAAGAAGGTTGGAACCTTGTATTTAACCACTTATAACACTAATGTTTATAATCTTGTGGTTTTAGAAGTAGATACAACATTGTGGCACTATAGGCTCATTTATACGAGCCATAAGGGTATGGAGATCATAAAGAAGGATTTTCCCAGATATACAGAAATAAGTTTGGAGTTATGTGAAGACTGCATATATGGGAAACAAAAGCGAGTAAGGTTTCTGAAGGTTGGACGTACAAATAAAGAGAGTGAGTTAGAGTTGGTGCATTCTAATGTGTGGGGGATGACTCAGGTATCATCTCTTGGGGGTTTAAGTAATTACGTTACTTTTATTGATGATGCAACAAGGAAAGTTCGAGTTTATTGTATTAGAAACAAATTTGATGTATTTGACACTTTTGTAAAATGGAAAGCCTTGGTAGAGAATGAAATATGTCTTAAGCCAAAATGTCTCAGGTCAGATAATAGAAGGGAGTATTACAATAATGAATTTGATGGTTATTATTCTAAGAACTCTGTAGCAGAATGGGGTGTCAGAAAGGATGAACAAAACAATAATGGAACGTGCTAGAAACATGGGGTTACATGTAGGACCGCCTCTTTCTTTTTGGGCAGACGCGATGAGCACATCTGTGTGCTTGATAAACAGAGGACTCTCACGTGCCTTGGATGGAGGCATACTTGAGGAGACTTGGTATCGTAAGAAAGTTGATTATTCATTTCTTAGAGTCTTTGGATGTGAAGTGTTTGTCCATATAGATAAGGATGATAGGACCAAGATAGAGAATAAATCATAAAAATGTACTTTCATTGGTTATGATGGTGATGAATTTGGACATAAATGTTTGACTATTAAGGACACAAAAATCATTCAATCTAGGGATGTGGTATTTAATGAGAAAGTCATGTATGAGCAGCGGTTGTAAGAAAACAGGGAAGATTCCAAGAAATAATATGTAGTGGTAGAGAATATTCCAGATGGGAAAGTGACTCATGAACCAGTTCAAAAACCTCCTCAACAAGAACCCCAAACTCCTATATTGAGGATGTCTTCTAGGGTAAGAAGAGAACCTGAATTTTTTTCTCCTTCTCTCTATTATTTTTTACTCATTGACAGTGGAGATCCAAAGAGATTTGATGAAGCAATGCAGGTAGATTCTAGGAAGAAGTGGGAGCAAGCCATGAATGAGGAGCATTAGGCTCTCATGGAGAACCAAACATGGGATTTGGTGAAGCTACCCTAAGGAAAAAGAGCATTACAAAACAAGTGGGTGTATAAAGTCAAAGAGGAAGAAGGAGGAAAGAAAAGATACAAGGCCTAGTTGGTGGTCAAGGGGTTTGCAAAGAAAAAAGGTATATATTTTGATGAGATTTTTTCTCTTGTAGTAAAAATGACTTCTATTAGAACTGTTCTTGGAATAGTTACAGTAGAAGACTTGCACTTAGAGCAACTTGATGTAAAGACTATATTTATCCATGGTGATTTGGAGGAGGATCTATATATGCAGTAGCTAGAGGGCTATGAGGTCAAAGGTAAAGAGGAGATGGTGTGTAAACTGAAGAAGAACTTGTATGGATTGAAACAAGGTTATATTATAAATCAAGGTTATATTAGATGCCATTCAAACCATTTCATGTATACAAAGAAATTTGAGGATGGCAATTATCTTATCCTGTGTCTGTATGTGCATGCCATGTTAGTTGCAGGTAAAAAGATGCAGGAAATAAAAATACTCAAGAAGCAGCTAAGTGCATCCTTTACTATGAAGGATTTGGGGGCAGCTAAAAAAATCCTTGGTATGAGGATATTTTGGGATAGGAAGGAATGGAAGCTGACTTTATCTCAAGAAGAGTACATTAAGGTTGTCTTGGAGATGTTTAATATGCAATATGTTAAACCGGTTGGGACTCCTTTGGCAGGCCATTTCAAGCTATCAAAGGAGTAGTGTCCCAAGACAAAGAAGGAGAGAAACCTGATGTCCAAGGTACCTTACTCATCAACGGTTGAAATTTTGATGTATGCCATGGTGTGCACCAGGTTTGATATTTCCCATGCTGTGGGAGTGGTGAGTAGATTTATGAGTGATCCATGAAGAGATCACTGGTAGGCAGTAACATGGATCCTTCAATATTTGAGAGGGACCATGGGGACATTTTTTTGCTACATTGGATCAGACACCACTTTGCATGGTTACGTAGATTCAGATATGGCTAGAGATGTAGACATCATGAGGAGCATGACATGTTATATTTAGAGTGTAGACAAGACAATAGTGAGCTCGATTTCATGACTATAGAAGCTGGTGGCTTTATCAACCATGGAGGCTGAGTATGTAGCATCCACAGAGGCAAGAAAAGAAATTATTTGGTTACAACAATTGCTTGAGGAGTCAGGAGACCCGGTCTAAGCATCGAGCTCTCAATGCAATGCAAGATGGGAATTTTGGTGGCTAGAATATATGACCTCAATGTAAAGGCCCATCGACGACGTGAAAATGGATCTACTCAGCTGGTTCAATCTCATAATGCTCACACTAAAGAGATCTAATGTAACTAAAGAAGGATTCATGGGTGACTTAGAAGTCACAGTGCATCTGCCGATCTATGAATGAGCTTGACAATAGAAGAGGAAGATCTGAGATGGTGAGTTGAAGGGCGAACTTAATAGCTTGGCTCAGTGAATGAATCAGTCGAATGGGTCAAATTGATGTTGCAAAGGCTTATGTATTATCCCAACTTGACCTACACATGAATGTAGTTGAGGCATGGTGAAAGATCTCTTTATGTGGAAGGAAAATTAGGACAAACTCACACTCAGAGTGGAATTGGTAAGCCTTTCAAATTGCGTGGAGATGGAAAATTGCATGGAGATGGCTCGATGAGCTAAAAATGAGTTGGTGAAAAAATTTGGTCCATAGAGGTCAACTAGGCATGAGTCCACCAGAGATTGACTTCAGAAATGAGCTATGTTGGTGGAGTTTAAAAGCGTAGGGAGTTCAAACTATGAGGATCATGGATAAGAATGAAAAGGTCATGCTTGAGTCACTTGGAGCTCACTGAGGCATATTTTAATCCAAAAACCAATGAAGGGAGTATCAAGTCACATTCAAGACCATTGGAGCTCTACTCGTGACTCAACACAATGGAGAAGTTGGGTTGGATTGATAGACTAGATCATTTCAAGGAAACTTAGAACTCGGATTTGGCCACATTAGTTCAACGTGTTAAAGCGGGCATCAGGGAATACAATAAAATTTCCAGAGAACTAGTCAATATATTCGATGAAGGGACCCATGGGTTAATATGGTCAAGAAGAGTTGAGGAGTTTTTTGAAGACTTGCGGTCGATGGAGGGACGAGCCACATGAACTTGGTGGGATCATGAAGCTAGTATGAGCAAGAGGATGAAATAAGCTCATGGTAAGAGCTGAGGTAATGAGCTCATGATTCGTCAATTCAAAACCTAGTTGACCTCGTTATGGAGAGCTCACCCTGAGTTGGCAGTACCTAAGCTAATGGAGAAGTTCATAGTATAAGGTATGAGCTTGAAGAAGTTGAGCAAGTTGTGATAGTTGATGTATGGCTCATGTAAAATTTTAGAAAATATGAGCAAGAGCTCGGTACAAAAATCAAGCAATGCATTAAGCAGCTGATCAAATCGCCATGTCAACAGTCAATTTCACAAGGAAAAGAGGAGCTTGTTGATTGATGCAACATAAGGAGCTCGATGTGGTGGAATGCGAGGGGAACAACTCATTGACTAACTCAGTGAGTTGGCAGGAAAGCCAACCACAAAGTTGGTCCATTTAGGCAAATTAAGCCCCTTCAAATACATATCGAACTTAAGGGGGTCCCACCTAAAATTATTATTATTTTATATTTTATTTTTTTGGTAACTCAGGTGTCCTCCCGACCCAACCCAACACACAGCTACGCACAGACGAGCTAGGTTGAGACTAATCCTAGGGCCCCAAACAATCGCCTGCAAACCACGTGTGACAGGTAATTTCGGGAAGCGGTTTCGAACCTGGGACCTTAGGGAGAAAACCCAAAGCCCAAGACGTTTTGCCACCCGTTCAGGCTCCCACCTAAAATTATTAAATTAATATTTTTATTAAAATATTTTAATAAAATGATATTTTTATTATTAAAATATTTTATTTAAAATATTGTTTTAATGAAATAAATGGATAAGTGAAATCCTTGCATTAATGAGACATGATGGAATGTTCCTAAGTGGTGCAACTAATTTTGTAATTAATGTAGGTCATCACGTGCCTTCATTTTAGGACAAGAATTTATGATTTCTCCTCTCTTCTCTCACAGAGTTTTTCTATAAATGTAAGTTGGAAGTTCATTCTAAAGGGTTACACTGGTGACAAAAGTTAGACACAAGTGTGGTAGAAGTTGTACAAGTTACAAGAGTTAGAAATCTTAGACAAGTGCATATTTTTCAAGAATCCTCTCTCTTCTGCAAGTTAGCTTTGTGGATTGGGGAACTTTCAATCCTCTTTTCCAAGAATGTAATGGAAACCGTTGCCTCTTCTAAATATAATGATGCATTGTGCACAATGTTGAAGTAATAAAATTATTGTTTTGTGACTACTATCAGTCCTTTCATTATCCTATATAATTCTTTGTGCCTTTCTCATGCTTCTAGGTACATTGTGCAAGTTTAAGTTTAAAATTTAGGTTCTGGGAGTTATGTGCTTATCAAGTGGTGGAGTTTTTCCCGCAGTTGAGTTGTGATTCTTGTTCACCCTTCTCAGTTTCACTCTTCTTCATTGGAAGACTGAAATATTATTTGTCTAGTTGATGTTAATAAAGGGAATGCATGCTTCGTAGTCTGTGGTATTCTGTTTACCCTCTCTAAGTTGGATTAGGTGAAGTTGGCTTGTGGTGCACAACACCATCTTCAAATCAACCCTTCTCAAAGTCTAGTAACACCCTTTATTTAGTGCATCACCATCACTAGTATAGTTTTATTTCTTGCAAATATCTTTCCGTAAACCCATGAAAATGATAACATAGGTCTAGATAACCATTTTATCACACTAGGAGTAGTACAACACTTAGTTTAGGAAGAGGAATCTGACCTTCTCTGGAGGTTCACCTCAAGCCCAAGTCCCACAGCTTGAGAGGTGATCCCATGTTACCCAATCACACCGAACATCTTGTTCACATTTTGGCCATTCGGAGGGTGTAGTGATTTGGCAATAGTAGGTAGATGCCCCTAGGATCCTCGACAGGCTAGTAAAGAGTGGCATCGAGCATCATGTATCATGTAAGAGTATATGAAAGTCCTATATTCACCTCAAGATACCATGTAAAAGTGCATGTGTTTATAGAAAAATATAGTGACATACTAAGTATCCATCTAACATGGGAAACAAAGTATAACATGTACTAGTATAAGCTAACAAGAGTAAAAACAACCAAGATGCAAATATTGTGTGAAAGTGATGGTGTGCTGTAATATGCAAGATGTGTAGCTAAGAAGGGCCATGTTTACCCTAGTAGATGTGTGTGAGATGAGGTTTATTTAGGAATTCTCCCTTAAGAGTTAAGCATGAACTGTAGAATAAGAGTGCGTCATCACATAATGAGGCATGCGTACTCGAGATGTGGTAGCTTTGGGAAAGATAGTCATGAAGCACAAAGCATGAGATATGGAGAGAGAGAGCATTCACGATGTGACAAGTGAGGTTCACTTATGAATTATGCCACCAATAGTAAAGTATTAACCATATAACAAGAGTGTGTCATTAGGTAATGAGTGTATTGTATGTGATTGAGATCAGATGTTAGGAAAGATGTACTATGAAGCATGAAGTATGAAATGTAGTGAATAATATAAGAGTAGAGAATAGAGACAACCAATAGTGATGTAGGGGGGAGAAAGTAATATTCCCCCAAGTGTGCAAGTGATGGAAATATATCCCATGATAGCGAAGAGAGAGTGCTTTCTAGCTGGTATCCAAGAAAGAGAATCGGAGCCAAGGGAGACCTAAGATAATATCACAACCCTTGATTTTAGATGTAATAAAGAATGGTGTATCTATGGTAAGGGACCTAAAAATAATGGGAAGGATGACACATTCGTAAGAATTAGGGAATGAAAATGTGATTTGAGAGGTTAACAGTTTAAAGCTACTAGGAGTGCCATAGACCATGCATTGGAAAGGGCCAAGGGATGGACCATAGTATTGCTGACTATATGAGCACCAATAGAAACATTAACATGCAATGAATTAGAGGAAAATGTAACATGTTAATCATGATCTAAGAATGTAATAACTAGTGGTGGCATGTCAACAGTAACAATGAGAAATTCAAGTGGTGTGGATAAAAGAGGAGGCCCAACATGATATGCATGATTTTCAAAGGAATCAATAGTTGGCTTGTCATGTTTTGGTAATGGTTTATTGAATATTTTAATCTTTTGATTATCATTGACTAGTTTAGAAGTAGAGGGATCTGGGAGCTCGATTTCATTGTTGTCGATGAGATATTGAATGAGATGTTTGAGCTTAAAACATCAATAGATAGAATTCCCATTGCATTGGTGTTAATCACAATGTGAATTTTCATCGTAATTATGGTCACGTGGTCGAGAAAGATATATATTTAACAGTGGAGGGAGAATAATTAGATTACTTTCAATGAGTCGCGGTAAAAGGAATCGAGGTGTGCAAGGTAGCTTAGTAAAAGTGTGTCTCGTGGATTGAAATTAGAGATTGGTTGGTGGAGAAACAATGTTGACAGTAGCTTTAATGTCGTTAGGATTATGAGATGGTTTGAATGCGGATTTATGTTGAAACTTATTGGAGGATGAGGTGGAAGAAGTATCATAATATTTCAATTTTCCCATAGATAGTAGTTTGCTTTCACACAATTTGAGTGTGTGATATAATTGATCAAACGAAGGTGAAGTCTCAAAAATGACACTTTCTTGGAGTGGAGGAAAAATACTTTAAATGAATAGGTATTGCAATTCCGAATCAGATAGAAGATTGGTCATCTTAGCAAGGTTGTTCTTATACCGCAAGACATAGTCCACAAGATGTTCATTAGATCCTTATTTAATTTTAGCTAGTTATGCATAAGATATCTTAGTGCTGATATTTATAGAAAAAGGAAAAAGCAATACATTGGCTAAAGTTGTAAAAGATGTTACCGAATGGACAAGAAGATCATATAACCATCGCATAACACAGCCCTTTAAGCTTTGAGGAATCAATTTAGCTAACAATGTAGACACCAATTTTTGGTATCCCTTATCCCTCAACCTGCATTTGTTCCCCTTCGTCATCATTCCTCACACACATATCTCTCTTCCCATTTTGGAATTTTCCCTTTCCCTCCTAAATCCCATTTATTCAAAATTTTCATTTTCCTATCATACCCCATCATTTATTTTATTTCCCTTAATTCATCCTTAACATCATCTAATTAATCCCTAACCATCCTTAATCATCCCTAAACCTATTTATTAACCCTTTGTATCCTCCCTAAACACCCTATTTACCATCCGTAGGTTCTCATCTACCTTTATTTAATGCTTTCTTATCTCCCAACCTTTTTTTATCCTTCCAAAGCACCCCTAACCTATATTAATCACTCAAAATCCTAATCTTACCATATAGGAGCTCTTTGCATCGAGCTATTCACATTTCCAATGACCAAATCATCAGGTCACCATAGTCAACAGAAACCCTACAAATACAACTATACCCCTCCTCTCTTTAGGATATAATTTTTGAGACTTCAAGATTTCTTGTGATCTTGGCTTTGTTTCTTTCTCTTCTTTGCAGCTATTATCACCACCTTGGAGCTACTTTGGAGATCTTGTGCATCACATTTGGATATTTTAAGTTCTCTCTTTGCTTGGTATCATTATTTTGCATGTTTAGATTCCCCCATTGCCATCCTATCATGATTTTGCATCAGTCTTATAGGTTCATTTTCCATCTCAGAGTTCTTCCCCTACATTAGTCATCATCTATCTCTCTTTGTAGATCATCATTTACATCTCTTTTCATCCCTTAAACATCATATCCCTACCCATATCCTCATCAACTCAACCAAGACGCCGTCGAACCAATGCACCTCTATTCTATTTCATGTTATTTGTCCTGTCAGTTATCTTATTTTTGATCCCATAGTCCCTTAGATTTACTAATCTTTCCATTCTACACACCTGTTGCTTCACAAATCACTTGAATCAAACCTAGTCACCGTCATCCTAAGAAGTAGTTATCACTTTTATCATCATATTTATCAATTTTATTGCATCCTTTGTATCACTCAGATCCAGGATATTTGCATCATGTCAACATCATTGATAGTTCATGATCAAATTTAGAATATCTTCCTTTAGATTTGTCTTCTTTGTATTTTTATTAGTCTATATTGCCCCATTCACCATCGACTGTGTCTAATAGTCCTAGATCATTGTCAACATGATCGGGTTTGCTTCAGTTTTCATCATTTATTATTATTAGATCTACATCCTGTCTTATCTAGCTCATCTCAAATTCCTTGTTTCAGTTAAATTTCTGCTACATCATATCATTTATCCATCATTATTTTATTTATTTTTAATCAAAAAGTGGGTGGACATCCATTCTAGAAAGTTTTCACTTCTCACAACTCTCATTATTGGGAAACCCACCCACCTATCTAGTAATCCATTTTCTTGTTGAGTTTCTATTTGATGTGTAGGTAATCAAGCTCTTTATGAGGAGGATCTTTTATTCTCGTATCCATCATCTTCTCATCTAGAAGAGTGAGAATATTCAATCAACATTCTAGGATGTCTGGTGGGACCACACTTCTTTGGAAAGTTCTTTCATTTATTTTTTTTGTCATTTCTATTTTTCCTTTTTTTTTTCTCTTTTTACTAACCTCGCAGATGGGAGCTTTGCTTACTTGCATACATGGTGGATTACTTGTTTGGATCAACAACACACTTACTTAAAATAAAATAAATTAAAAAGGAAAAATAACATTATCCAGGTATTATTCATTTTTCCCTTTTTGCTCTTATTGCATCCCTCTCCCTTCTTTGTTTGCTTGATTTCATCAAATCTCAAATTTTGATTTTTGACTTAAAAAGAACCTCTTCATACTTTCTTAACAACATAAGCTAATTAAGAGGTAAATTATTTGCATTTACTCCTTCCATACACATCCAAAATACACACATCAATTTACATATCTTAAACATCTTCTTCCGGGTGGAAACATTGGGATTTTATCACCTAGTAGGAAATTCATCGTGGTGTTCTGGACGTGTTATAAATTTTTGACTATCGGTATATTGGTTAATCTCTTGACACTCTTATCACTGCGGTGTGTGAAGTACGGGGTAGGCCCCAATATCAGGGCTCCTATCAGTAGTCATCACAGATTTGAGCATCACATACCTTCAGGTATATCGAGGATGCCAGCCAAAACAACATGAAACCATCCATAGTTTGGCCATTTCTTAGGTTCCCATTTGATCCCATTTTCTTCTCTTTCTCATATTGTTCCAATAAGCAAGATAATTAAAACTTTATTGCGTGACTTGTTTGAAATATTAGAAAATCAACATAGTTTCTTGTTTTATTGTTTCATTCCAGTTATTACACGTTTTCAAGCAAGAAAATGGCACAAACCATGTCATCCAACAACATTCCTACTTCCAACATTACTTCCCAACAAAGTTCATCCCTTTATATTAAATCTTATACAACCTTAGTCTCTTCTTCTGTAGTTACCCAACCTATGGTTTCCATTCCTCCTCTTTATAAGTCCCAAGCTATCTAAAATAATCCCGATGTTGAGACTAACCATTTTGTTTCCATTCCTTCTAGATAGGATACACCCCCATCTATTGTTTCTTTAGAGACTTTTGGACCTCCTACCATCCCTCGTGGATGTGTGGAATTCCAAGAGCTTCTTGACACCAACCTAGTTACTCTCCATGATTATATTCTTTGTAAATCTACCAATCTCCCTGTCGACGGACCCCATTTTCAAAAAATTTACACTTATCATTCTACCCCCGAGTCCACCGAAGTCCTCACATAAAAACTCATTGTGTTATTCCCTAGAGTCATGAATAAACTTGCCATAGCGTAATGTAAACTTGGCTCCCATTAATATTCCTCTACAATCCCCCAAAATCACCGATCCACTCAACTGGTGGTTCCCATTACTCCTAATATTCCTCGTATCAATAGCACACCCAATTCCTCCATCACTATAATTTCCTCATCCACTATCATCATTACCACACCTATCTAAACATTGCAAGATTCCCCTTTACTTCTTCCACTACCCAAACAATATGATCAAACTTCGATCCCCATCTCTAGATCCCATGTCCACACAAACGTCATCATTTTACAACCTCATCCTTTGGAGTCTACCTAGATTCACCAACCCCCCATTCAAAATACATTTTGTTACATATTCTCTACTCAATTTATTTAAGCATCTCAACCAGCCCATACTTATATCTCCACTCAACCCATGCAAGGTTAATCCAATATCCTTGTCTCTCCACAAAAACAAATACAAACTTATCCATATAATTATATCCCTACCTCTCAACAACATATTACTTCCCAACCCATTTAATCAAAAAACTTTAACAATTTTCCCCCTTATCAACCACCCCATCAAACACCTACTTATACATGGAAATATCAATCTCAACCTCACCCTTCCAATTCTTATATCCCATAACCTCATCCATCTATCTCTAATCCTCACACATCTACCGACCCTCTTCACACTTTAATAATTAGAATGGCCACTCTTGAAGCTGCTACTTTAGGGTCTAAAACTGATTTCTCTTATGAATAAATTTTTAATGATCCCATCAATCCATCAGTTCACATAAAAATCTATCCGCCACGCTGGGAGCTCCCAAAATTTTCCAAGTTTAACAGTAAGGAGGAACCCCAACAACATCTTCATGCCTTTAGGCATGCATGTTACCTTATTTCTCATGACCAAGATCTTATGCTATGTGTATTCCCTATGTCGTTGGCAGGCCTTGCTTTAGACTGGTATAGTGACATTCCTTAACATTATTTATTCTCCTTCCCTCAACTCGCCAAACTATTCCTAAAGAAATTTTCTATTAACATTGTGCGTAAAATTACCATTACAAATCTCTATGCCATTAGATAATTTGATGATAAATCTATCATAGATTTCTTCACTAGATAATGTGGTATAATCAATCAATTATATTTCTCCCTTCCACAGACCAAACTAATTGAAATCTTTTCATGATCATGTGTGAAGCATATTTCCTCAACTCTTTAGATCCAATCCTTCTAAAATTTTGAAGAGGAATTCACCATGGTCTGTAAACTTGAACTTTGCGCCCTTAGGAAATTCCATGTTAAACTTCGACCCAACAAAACAAAACCCAAATTCACTAAGTCATATACCCATGGTGACAATCCTAAAAATGTAGCCAATGCCATTATAGTCAAATCTTCTTCCACATCTACATCCTACACTGATTCTACGCAAAGGGCTCATAGACTAACCCCCAACTATATCCCTCTCGGGGAATCCTACAGTTCTATTTTCAACAAGTTAATAGTTGTGCATCTCATCCAACTTCCCCTATCTGACCTCCCAATGAATCATGAACCAAACCCGTGTGGTATTGAGAGAATCACAGTTTCAAATATCACCAAGTCCATGGGCATGACATTAAAAAGTGATACACCTTTAAATATCTTATAGAATGACTCATATATTGTGGTGACCTTCAATTAGATAACCATAACACACCTCCTAATTATTCTCTCAATGTATTCAAACAACCTTTCCCCAACCATCCACCAAATAAGAATAATCCTCCTCCTACATCTCAGGCACCTAATGCCCGTACAATCAACACTCTAAGCCAAGAATTAACATCATCACCTACACCTACCATTCCTTCATCTACTACACCTATGACTATTACTATCTCCCCTTCCCCATCTACAATCTTACCTACATCCGTTATATCTACATATACTATACCTATGACTATTCCATGCACATCTACTCCAATCACGTTTATTCGCTCATCCATATCTATAACTACCACACCAACACCCATTACATCTAGCTCCTCACACATACCTATCCCAATAACTATCGCAACATCCTCCTCACATAGCCCTCTATGTATGTCCTCTTCCATTCCTTTACATGTCACCACATATATGGCTATAACCACTCCCATATCAACATTCAAACTTACTAAGTAGATATATTCCCCCCATACAATCATGAACAATATCCCTATCTAATCCACATCACCCACATCAACACCACCCATGTTAACACCTACAAAATATACACAATCCATGACTTCTTCCCATCTAGGAAGACCTCTTATCCAAACATCCCCTTCACCTTCAATCCCCATATCCAAATAATCTACATCCAACTCATCCAACCCTATTTCTAAAGACCACCGCCTTAAAGAGATCACTATTATTCCCGCTAAGGGAAAACCTTCATAAAAAAACCTAAAATCCTTAAGGTTCCTCCTCAAAATTCTCTCACTCACCCATAAAACAAATTGGAGTTATATTCTTCCAAACCCCATCACTCTAAGTCATCCAATGTCTTGTCATCAATCCTAGGAGTGCCTCCATCTATTTTGGAACCAGACCCTTGATCCAAATTCCTTATCATCAATAAATCTGAATTGAAGCCATCCTTTCTTCCTCCAAAACATAAATAAGAATCATGACCATCCATCCCTTCTTTCAAGACAAAATAAGAATCAAAGGCACCCACAAAGCCTCACAAAAGTAAAACACCACTCTCACCTTCATCCACCACTTCTAAACCCAATTCATATACAACTCACATAACCCCCTCATTGAAAATTCCCATAAGATTCTATTCAGAAAATCTTCAACACCTTATTCAAACATCTTTCATCACTCTTTGTCCCATCAAATATTTTGATTCACATGGGAAGAAACCCACATGGTTTGACTCTAATGTCATTTTTCTTATCACTGTACCCTCAGACATGATACTGAACATTGTAAGGCTCTCTAAATCTTTATCCACAATCTTATAAAAGAAGATGAATTTCTCATTGAAGAATACCATCCCCTCCTATCTATTATTACATATGTATGCAATAACAACCCTCCAACCAAATATTCATCACCCAATTGTTCTAAATCATATTCATCATCTAAAATATTTGTCACAGTCCCTCCCCCAAACAATGTTTCTCTCAAATAAGGCCCCCCTTTATATATCGATGTCATTAATATTGCCACTCATTGTTGCCCCCATGACTCTCAACCACCTATTCAATCTAAGACCAAGTCTTCATCACCACCCCATATAGTGATCCCACTCCATCATCTCATTAAAAAGGTAAATTATCCATCTTAGTCACCCCACAGACCCAACAACCCGTTGCCATCAAAAAAAGTATTGAGAAACAACTCCATCAAACTCCTGTTAAGATGTCACCTTATGAGCTCATCCAAAGCTTTCTAATCACATGAAATCTCTCATCGATGCTTTGGAGTGCATCTCCATCACCAATGATGATACCCAACCTTTTACATCCCTTGTTAGAGCATTCACATATTTGATTTACATTTTGTTCGATGACTAAAAAATTCCTAATATCTCGCCTGAAGACCATGACATCCCACTTTTCATCACTGTTTGCATCAACGAGACATTAATATGTTGTTCAATGATAAATAATGGAGCCAACATAAACATAATATCATCCCATACCTTTGATCAACTCAAGCTTCCTAAATCCGTTATCGCTAAATCACCAGTGGTCCTTTGTGCTTTTAATGATGATGTGGCCCCTCCTTTAGGCATAATTATCCTTCCCATCCACATCGGTGAAAGAATCCTTCATGAGATCTTCTAAATTATTGAGGGGGATTTGTAATATAATATCTTACTTAGATGACAATGGATCAACACCATGCATTGTGTTGCTTCCACTCTCCACTGCTACATCAAACATGGGCATGAGAGGAAAATCCTAACACTCCCCATAGACATTTCACCCTTCAAAGCATGTCATATGAATTATCAACCAAATGATGTGCTTGTCCCTAAACAAGATTCATTTGAAGCATCTATGAGCTCATTTTTCCTTGCATTTAAACTACCTAATAATAAATCTATCGATAATGTAATGCAATGCCTTTCATTTGGGGAATACTGCCTCCTCGCTCTTAATGTTCTTCCTATGCCTAATGGACTTGGTAGACCCGATAAAGCACCAATGTACTAACCTAATGTCGGGGATACCATCTCTTTTGGAACACCTCATCTTTAAAGCAATCTCATCTATGGTGGTATGGACCACTCTTCTTCTCACATCGATGCTTAACCTCAAACCAAGCCATACACCAATGGCTTTGATTTCCTCCATAACAAATCCTTTTCCTACACTTACATTCATTGTTGTGCATGGAAAGGATCTGGTATGGGCATTGTGAACAAGGAATGCATGATATCATCATCGACCAATCTCGTAAGCCCCATGAGAATTGTGAGTTAGGGTTTAAGGAGTTATTCACTGACTCTCTCTCACCTTCTCCATCTGCATCTCATATGAACATTGAACCCTTATCCAAATATTCCCCATCCAAAAAGCCCATGGATACAGATGATAGCTTATCCATTTCTTCCAGATTTGTTTTAATCTCCACAATCACTCTAGGACCACTCACTTATCAGTGTGAAGGTAAAATTAGGTCCATTCCTCTTCAATTTACTGATATGGTAGAGAAGATTACCTTACCATTGACATTATTCAATGTACTGACAATGATTTAATTCTTTATTATATGTGGGTAGAGGATTCCCATCTTCATAAATCCTTACCTCTGGACATATCCACTCTCCATAATGAATCCACCATCGACATTAGCATTGGGAATCCACAAGATCCCCGCATCCTCAAAATGGGTCAATCCCTTGATCCTCAGGAGTTTGAGTCTTACTCCTCCATCCTCTTTAAATATAGTCAAGCCTTTATGATGCAGTCTAGAATCCACTATGTAAAACCCAAGTGTGTTGGCACATCACCTAGTCTGAGCTGAGCAATCACCTAAAGCACACAAAGGTACCAGGCCCCTCTTTAGAGTTACTTGTGTAGGATGTTAGTGTGATGAAGATAGAGCATATTCAGATCCATAAATAGACATAAATATTCCACATAGCATAACCAAATATAGATCTTAGAGAATTATGAATTAAACAATAAATATGATAAGATTAACCATACAATAACCAATTACAATCATGTTTAACACCATTATCCATCCAATATACTCCATTATATTAAACACTGTAAAACATAGAAGCTTCTTACATTATAACATATCATCATAAGTCATGTGTGCAACATATTCAACAACATAACTCTACAATCATTTAGTCTCTCTCAACTATATAGTTCACTACATATTTATAGGGGTGGGGAATTTCCCTTCATCACTTACGCACTTCTCAAAATAGGTCGCATGCTGAAAATAGCCATGCAACTTTACAATAACATGCACACATGAAAGTGCGCTAATAATAGATGCCCTATAGTTAATTGGATGAAGTAATCCTATTATTATCTTAAACTCATGCATGGTGTTTATCAGCCACTCATTCCCAAAATAGCATTTACATGTTGCGCAAGTATCCATCTCGATGTGCACTCCACATGCTATCTCCAAAATTAGCCTGTATCCATAAAAATGGCTAAGTCTTGAGTCATCTTGTTATGGTGCGTGTTTCCTTTCCTATCCTTCCACGCCTTCAAATACACCTTGTTCCTACGTGTGAATTCTTTGTGTGTCTTCTCCTTAGAATAATATTATGTCTGCTCAACATTACCCCACACTAAAGTACATTGCCATCCTGGAAATGAGGATTCTTTCTGATGTTTCCCAAATAATAAAGAATAAGAATTAAAAGAATAACTCTACAAAATAATTAATCTTTTACTCGGCAACACCCTCTTATTCAATTAGGAGGATCAACTCGGGATATTCACTTTTGATCTCAGCCTCTAATGTCTGCCATTCATCCATCGCGGTCCTTGTCTTCTCTGAAATGTCTATGGAGATGGATTCCAACTCTTCCTGAGTAATCTTTTCCTTCTCATTTTGTAGTATGCAGAAAACATTGGCCATAGCAGACAACATTCCCTCCAGAAGATCCATCTTTTACGCTATGAGCTTCCCAATCTCATCTATTCTCTCCTTGTGTGGATCTTGGGTTGTTACAAGGGTTTCACACTTTTGTTTTACTAGTGCCAATATTTATGCGCACCCTAATGATTCATCTTCAATCCTAGTTCTGGGTCTGATTACTGCTTATGGTGTTGCACATATGTTCAGAGCTTGGTCTTCTTTTTGTAGCTCATCCTTTAAAGTCTGGAGCAATGCCTCATAAGTTGAATTTTTTTTGACCATAGAGGCCCTTACTCTTTTTGCTTCTTTTTCAACATCTTTTGGGGCATGCATTCTAGGTGGTCCATCCTCTAGCACCAAATTAACCAATGTGCATACATAATGCATTGCAAAAGGAAACTTCTCAGGTACCTTTGGTTCTAGATGAGGCCTTGCCTTCAGAATGTAATCACCAATATCCTCTGCCATGCTAATGAAGGCCTCATTCTTTGTTGGTTATCTTTCATTCTCTACTTTTAGGAACTCTATCTCCATAGTTTTATCCTTGTTATCCTCCATCAACACTCTAATAGTGGAGGCCTTATCAATATTCCTCTACACCACCTCAGAAGATACCTTGACTAAGGCAATGCAGAACTGCTTATAAGACATAAGAGTGATCTTTATGGTCATGTGCCTACTTTCGGGTGCCTTCTTCACTCTTCTTAAGACACAAGACTCATCACAAACATCAAAATATGGTTCGTCCATGTGAGTCTGCATGGATCAGGATAGTTGTTTCCTTAGGTGCGTAGTGGCCATATCTAGGTCCATGAGCTCCCACCCATATAACTCCTTGAGTTCCACTATCTCTGAAACTAGGCGTTGACGATTTTACTCGTATCCTCAACATAATTCATACTTGGCACAACATATTCTTCACTTCTCCTTATCCTTGGCACCTTAGGAACCTGAGCGCCAAGGTTTGGAGTTGGCCCTTTTCCTATCTGAGTTGTATCTGGTGTGCCAGTTTGCTTGCGCACAATTTATTCTACTTCTTTCACCCCTTCTTCTTCATCTATGGGCTCCTCCACATCTTTTGGTTACACTGAGGTTCCATGAACACTCTCTTCAGACTCCTCTGCCTCCTCGTTAAGCTTCAACATTCTTGTTATCTTCTTTTCAGGTGCTTCTTTTTTAGGGGAGAGTTGAGGTGATCTTCTTACAAGATGTCCTTGTGTCCTATGAGGGTACTTCCCTATGTCCCATGAGGGACTTCTTCTCTATAGGTTATTCCTAAATTTTTTTCTTTAGCCCATCGGGCACTCTAATTTCTACAAACACCAGTGATAGTAGGATAGCGCCAAAACATATCTTCTCACCTATGTGCACTTCCTCAATAATAGTTTCTGTAATGTAGATAGCTAAGTTGTAGATTTCTCCCTCTGTCATTTTATTTGTAATGTGTATCCACATGGTATTTACTTGTGACCATCTCTCTTGATCATTTAAATTGTTGAGAAGATGCACAGATTCCTGCACTACATGAAACTTCTTCAATTTGTCTATGTCCATTCCACGTGGACCTTTGGAAAACCCTAACTCCTTACTGGTGGCTATAACAGCTACCTTATCAATTAGATCACTTATGATATATGTCCATGTGCCCTTTAGTCCTGTCAATGTGGTAATCAGAGATGCTATGATCCTCACCCTTCGTTCAAAAAAATAGAAAAAGTCCTCATGGACTCTTCTCATAAGCCATTGGTATAAAGCTTCTAGTTTTTCAAAGTTTTGGAGTTCATATAACTGATAAACCCCTACCTTATTAAGAAAATTCTCCCCAGCATCATCATATACTGGCATATTGTCCACAGTGTGCTTATTGGTCTTCTTGTTAAACAACACATCCAATTCTCCACTATTCTCGGTGGTGTAGTGATTGTAATCAATTAATTTACATTGTCGAACATGTGAATCCTAACCCTGCCCGACTATCACTCCTTCTCGGTATTGCATTTCTGAAAATACTCTTGGGAGTAACTTCAACCTCAACTTCCACCTTTTTCTTTCCCTTCGTGCCTACTATAGGTGCTTTCTTCGGTGCCATTGTAAAAATCCCACCTTTTGTCTTCTATGTCGAGTAAGCTCAAACCCTAGCTTGAAGCAACATGCCCTAGCTCCTTCTCAATGCTTATGTTGCACTCAAACCCTTCACCAATGGGGACACAAGCCACTTCCACACACAATTTTGCTCTTCTGGCTACAAAATTATCTTATACATGCTTCCATGTGCCGAGCACCTCACTATTGCGCCTTCCCCTAATAGTTTCCATGACTGCTACTTACCTCGCATTATATTGTTCCTTCATCTATTTCCATCTATGGTATTCTTTAGAAGTAATCTCCTTTTTAACAACTCCTTTCTATACTTGAATAACACATGTAATAGTTTTTTCTCATGTGTACCCAGTTGTGAATAATAAATAATAACCACCCCACACCAATGATATGTGCAGTACTATCTGCATAAAAAATACTTCAGATTGTAATTAGCTTCTAGTGCACAAACACACATTACACAAAACACCAAACTAAATTGACAAAGCATAGCGACGAAGAAGGAAATACAAAAAGGGAAACCTGTACTAAATGGAAAGAGTGACTTATTACAAACACCAAGAAGACTTATTTATAGTATGACTTTAGCCTACTCTCGTTGAAGTAACTGGTTAACCATATTCCATCAAGTTCCTCTAACTAGTAAGCGTATAATTAAAGTATATGAGTGATAGCATACGGTCCCAACCAATGCACCTTAAGCTTTCCTGGATGATGTAGAAACTTAGAATCATAAAGAAGCACCATATTTCCAACCTCAAGTTTCTTATCCTTGATGTGTCTATCATGCCATGCCTTCTTCTTGGATTTTTCCTACTTTTGACTCTAACGTGCTATGGGGCACCTCTCATCCAATTGTATTAACTTGTCAATTATTTCTTCTAATGCTTTCTCATCAGCTAGACCTCTAGCATGAACAATACGCAAAGAAAGTAACATGAATTCCATACGAATAATTACTTCCGTGACAAACACCAATTGAAAGGGTGTGGCCTTATTCAAACTCTTGTAGGTTATTCTATACACCCAAAGTACAACAAAACTTTATCATTCCAATATTTCCTTCTAACATCACAAATTTTTGTCAAGGTTTGGCTCAATATCTTGTTGAATGCCTTAAAAGTCCCATTTTCCTAAGGATGATAGGGTGTAGTCTTGTGGTGCGCAACCATAAATTCATCTAATAATATCCTGATTATCTCATTCAAGAAGTGTTTGCCCCTATCACTTGTTAAACTCAATAGACATCCATACCTAGTAAGAACATTTTCACACAAGAACCTGACTAGTGTAGCTATTGTATAATCCTTTATAGGTGTTACTTTAACCCACCTTGTAAGATAATCTATGCAAGTGATGATATAGTGCGATCTATTTCTATGCATGACTAGGGAAATAGGACCCACAAAGTCTATAACCCATTTCTCAAATGGCTCTGCACTAGGAATAGGTCTCAAAGGAATTTCATCCCTTTTCCTAGGTTTTCCAAAGCACTAATAGTGATCACACTCTTTACAATACGCTTTACAATCCTTGTATAGGGTCTGCCACCATAATCCAATGAGTAAAATATTACACACGGTGGCATCACTTGCATAATTCCCACCTGCAATACCTCCATGAGCCTCTTCCATGTGATCCATGTGCTCATCTCCCAGTACACACCAAAGCAATACTTCATCTTGGCCTAGTTTGTATAAGTCACCACTGATCAACATAAAGGGTGTCACGTGAATTGCAAGTTGTTTCTTTTCTAATGCTTTCATTCCTTCTGGTGCCATACCTGTGCGTAAAAAGAAAACAATATCCTACAACTCCGAAGGCACGTGGTGTAACCTGTATAACTGTGCATCTGACATTGTATATTTAATTGTCTATGTGTCCTCCCCTGATTGAATCCTTAATAAATGGTTTGAGCCAAAATTACTTTTACCTGGTTTTACCACGACTGTGAAGTCAAATTCTTGGAATAAGAGCACCCGTCGACATATGCGCCCCTGTAAAATGGGCTTGTTTACCAAGTATTTTAATTCCATGTGATTGGTATAAAATATAAAGGGTGTTGCTAGCAAGTATTGTCTAAATTTATGTAGTGCATATATCATCGATAAGGCTTTAAGTTCTGTAGTTGTATAATTTTGTTCCGAAGGAGTCAAATTTATACTAGAAAAACATATAGGATGATCTATAATACCCTCTCTAGGTTGGGCTAACACTGCGCCAATGGCCATGCCAGAGGCATCCACATGTACATGAAATGGTTGGTTCCATGAGGGAAAATGCAAAAATAGGCACTGTAGTAAGCCTCTAATTCAATCCCTCAAATACACACTGATGTGGTTCTCCCTAATAGAAAGTCCCTTTTCCTTTTAGTAACTTTTCTAGGGGCACGTAAATATTTGCATATCCTTTGATAAATTTTCTGTAATACCCTGTGTGACCCAAGAATCCATGTATATCACTGTGACTAGTAGGCTCCTCTAGGCCTATAATAACCGCAACCTCAGCTGGATCCAATAAAAAACCTTCCTTGTAGATGAATGAGCCCTAAAAAAGTTCCAAAAAGTGTAACAAACATGCACTTCTTGATGTTTAAAGAGATACTTAACTTTCTACATCTTTCAAACATTAAGCACAAGTTATCACAATGATCCTTAACAAGTCCATACACCATCCAATCATCTAAATAAAGCTGCAAGAAGTTGTGAATAAAATCCTAGAATGCTTGAACTACTATGCGTGAAAATAAAAGAGGCATGTTCTTCAAAACAAAGGGCATCACAATATATGTAAATCTTCCCCATTCAGAGGTGAAGTCATTTTCTCTTGATCCTCTTGTGTAATTCTAACCTTTTGATACCTAGAGAATCCATCTGTAAGAGAATAAAATTCATGCCCTGCAACGACTTCTAATATTTCCTCTGTGAAAGGCATAGGAAAAGGATAAATCACACATGTAGAATTCAGTTCCATGTAATCCACACAAATCCTAATCTGACCATATTTCTTTATACTGATTACCATTGGGCTAATCCACTCTGATTCATCTAGGGGCTTAATGATGCCAAATTTCAACATTTTTTCAATTTCTTCCTTAACTGTTATGCATAGGTTAGGGTTCATCCTGTCAGGTCTCTTCCTGACCAAGTTCACACCTTCCTTTAGCTTAGTCTTCATCTCTCCTAATGACTCATGCACTCCTTTTAAGTCATGGTAGCCCCTAAGAAATAAATCCTAAAAATCTCGTAGTAATTATATTATCTTTGCCACTTCAAAATCAGACCAATAATCCCCAATTATTGCCTCCTTAGGTTCAACATCTGTGCCAATGTTAACTTTCATGGTCTTCATAGGTTCATGTGTTTTTATCCGCACTGTCTAAAACCTCGCGCATACTTGTTGAATGATATACATCTAGATTTTCTACTTCTTCATCATCCACTATGTATACCATATTTCCTTTTTCTTTCTCAAAGTAATTGCACTTAAGTAATGTGGAATTTGTATCTTCTATTTCATCAAAATGTGCTCCTGAGTCTTCCTAAAAAAATAACTCCTGAATGAGTTATTCATCCTTTGCACTGTCTCCCATAGTTAAGCACTTTATAACACTTAATGCCTCTTCCATCGGAGGTTTAGTAGAGAATTAGTCAAAGTTCTGGGTCATTCCTGTAATCAAATCCTGCAAATTTCTAGTCTCCCAATGTAGTTCTACATAAACATACCAAGCACGTGTGCAACCTTGTAAAGTGGAATAAAGTTTGTGCACCCATAATGAAGGTGGTAAAGCTTCTTGCTCCTCTGTCTTGAATCTCTCACACTACTAAATGTGGTGCTAAACATGTTGATTACCATGATACATGCATATTTGAGTAGGTACATTACTACTAAATAATTACGTAGTTAGAGAAATTCCGACTTCATTCCATTCTATAAGATTATCCATGTGAACCATCCACCAGCGCATTGCGGTCCCATGCAAGGTATATACTAACATATTTATTTGTTCAACTTGATTTTTCCTCTGCTCCTCAATGGTGTGCAGGAATACCATAGGGTATCCTTCTCCAGTTTACCGAGGCACAAAGTTGTTACATATCCTCCTAATACAAAGAGGTTTGCTTCTCTGCACAAATGCGGTTCTTACTTCGCGCCCAACCATCTCATAGGTTCCATGTGCCCAATTGTCACAAGAAATACTTGTAGTATCACTAATAGACTGTGTATCTTCCCACTAGAGGATTCCTTTTTTAGATGGCTCAAGCACTTCTAGATCTCGAATGACGTGCACATAAATTCTATTCAGGTATTCCTCACTCAAAGGTTCAACATAAGGTGCACATTTCCCATCTATTAAAAGGATAATAACTCTTTCTTCCTTGTTCTCAAAATTTATAAACCCCTTGTTGAACCGTAGATCAACATTATTTGCTTAACACCAAGGGCATCCAAGTAGAGTAGGGAAGATGTCCACTTCTGAAAGTGTTAAAACCTCAAAGTCCCCTGTAAACTTGGACCCTTGTATAGTAATGGATGCATCCTTTAAAACTTTGACTGGAGTGGCCTTAGTTCGATTAGCCATAAACAACACATTAGAGGATGGTTGTAATGGAGGTCTTCCCATCTATACCCATGCATCCAAAGTAAGCAAATTGACTTCCGCGCCTATGTCCATCAATATATTTCTCAAGAGCCATCCATCCACAACAACATTTAGAGTGATCTTCTTGTCATAATCCAAGCTATGAGGGGAAGATTAACATGTAGGATTTGCCGTGCATTCTCAATGCCTGGAGGTAGAGTGTTTCCATTTATCCAATTCCCTAGTAATGGAATGATATTTTCCTGGTGCATCATTTTGCATACCTATTTCAAGTCATCAATATCCGATAAGACCGTCTCTATATCCTTCTTTTGTTCCAACTTCCATGATTGCTCATTTAAACACTGTATTTCACCCTGAAGTATTCTGAGTACATCCATGGTTTCCTGATAAACCTCCTTCTAATGTAAAATATCTAGGTACCTTGCATGTAAAACTTCATCCTTAGTGATGGTAGGATTATGCTTTAACGCTTCTTTGGTGCATGCAACTTTAGCACGTGTAGTAATATTTACAAGTAATACCTTAGGTTCTGGTGCCAACTTTGGCATCCACTGATTTTCCATAGCGCACTATATTCTAACCATCCTTGCAACCTTGTTCTCTTGTTTATGATGCTTTCTAATATGCTCATATAAGTTCAGGAACTCCTCATAGCTGTGATTCTAACCACACACAAAAAAGTAATATTCTGAGGACATTCACATATGTATCCTCATGTTCCTTTGCCACAAATTCCTTCAAAGCACCCTTTGTTCCGATCATAGCGCGCTTGAGTGTGATCATGAGTATGGTGCTCAATTTTACCTTTAGAGTTATTTGATACTCCTGATTGTCGCACCCCAATATCTATGACACCATGGATCTTACCAATCAACTTGCAGTCTTATGTATTATGAGTCGTGGACCAAAAAATATTGAATTAGCAAGAAATATTCTTTCTTATCGCGCATTGTAATAATGGGTAGTGGATAACATCATGGTCCAAATGACATATATCACAGTCTAAAAATAATGAAAGCACTGATCTACATGGACAATTATACTTAGTGTTCCCCTCCACTTCAAAATCTGTACACCAAATCCTAGTGTGTGTCTCATGTGCTGAATTGGCTGATAGTTTCTCCAACTAATTTTCCATAGCTATAATCTATGCTTCCAGGAATGGGCTCACTCCAGTGTCTATACTTCCAACTTCCTCAGTGTGTAAAGATGCTTCAAGTGCTTTGCGCAGGTTCCCTATATGTCTTATGTGACAACACCCTCCTAAAAGGTGTGATCAAACCCCCAATGAACCATTGTGCATGCTGGCTTCATGAATATCATAAGAAATTTTAGAAAATAATGTTTTGAAATAGGCATCATACTCCCAAATACTCTCAGTAGTGCCCTGCTTAATATCCTTGAGTCCCACTTATACTCTTCTGCTCAAACTCAGGGATATAAAACTCCTTAAGGAAAGCATCCTGTAATGTTGCATAATCTAAGCAAGTTTGATCAGGGTCAAACTTCCTATACCAACTTTGTGCACATCCATGTAATGTAGTTACAAATTGACTTGCCTTGCACTTAGAAGCTGTGATTCATTTTGTGCACCATAATATCTCACACATATGCACATGTTCAACACCATCTTCTATGCCCCCATACTCTGGAAGAGGAAGAGAAATCTCCATATAAATATTCTGGGGTTAGTGCAGACCCTGCCCACTTGATCTAAAACCTCATGTGTTACCTCTACCTCCAAAACCACCAGATCCACCAAAACTAGAGCCACCTATACCCTTGATCCTCCACTTGTAGCCAGAAGTGGACCAGTGGATGTACTACCCTGTGTCCTAAAAATGGTGCTAAATTGAACTCCTACAGCCTGCGAAGTGGTACTACTCCCATAAGTGAGTCCAAAATTTTGCGTGCTTGAATTCTTGTATTGACGATGCACCTGAAAAGGTACCTCCAAATAGAAAAATAAGACATTTTTCCTTGCCATAGATGCACTTGTCTATTTGATTTACTCCTACTTTCCTACTCCCAAACTAGTTTGCTGACTACTGGTTGTACTAGATACTAGAAAACCAAGTGTAAGGACTAGGTTACCAAGTAGATTCAGATGTGTACCCATGGCCCATGTCATCTCTACTGGCATGCTCCCATATGAGGCTGAGGAGGGTTCTTTGTCATGCTTTCCCAAATGGGGGAGTTCTAGATGCTCTGGCTCCATGCCTCCTACGTGAGCTCCAAATCCTTCATGAGCCATCTCTCTCCTCAATGCCATCGATCCTCTGCACAATATCACATGTTTCTTCTCTATCTCCCTCTCACGTGCACCTCATTGTACTTAATCCACCTTTAAACTCTCTACTTCCTGTCTACCGCTAGGTCCTCCATCCTTCACCAAACCTACTCTTGCCCCGTGCATGGTGGGGTTTAGCTAGCCATCGGCTTTTCTTCCAAGTTCAAGGGTTACCATCAAGATTTTGATTGCCAGTGGAATGCCTTGCAAATAAGTTCCCCTGGGATAACGTAAAAACTAGAACTCAACTACCTCTGGGAAAGAATAAGTGGAAATTGAGTACTCTAAAATATAGCTATTCAAAACACCACATGGAACCAAGTATCCACAAAGTGCACGTCGAAATCATATCATCATCATAAAGGGCCTAAAATTATTCCTGTACGTCTAGACAAGTGTGTGATACCTCTAATTCATTTTAGATGCATAAGAACCATCCACTTATACATATCTATCAGAAAGATAGCAAAGAATCTCTCATACAAACAATCATAGCAAATTCTGCTCCACCCATGCGCATGTGTCAAACTCAGATCCAGTGCTGAACCTTCAAGTGTACTCTTCTTCTAGATTATTTATCCACTCCTCAACACTTGCTAGAGTCAACTCGGTACATCTTCATCATGAACAATCCTGAAAACAACTTGAAAAAGAGGTCCCGATAATGGAACCAATGATGCAGCCTAGAATCTACCTGTGTAAAACCCAGGTGCACTGACACATCATCTAGGTTGAGCTGAGCACTCACCTGGAAAGTACAAAAAGGTACCAAGCCCCTCTTTAGAGTTAACCTAAAAATGTAAGGATGTTAGTGTGATGAAGATAGAGCATATACAGAATCCATAAATAAACGTAAACATTCCAGCGGAGCATAGTTCGAGATCTAGATCTTAGAGAATCATGAATTAGGAACAATAACTATGATAAGAGTAATCATGACAAGAACTAGTTACTATGTCATGTTTAACATCATTATCCATGTGAAGAATACTCCATTACATTAAACCATCATGTAAATCATAGAAGCTTCTTGGAGGACATTATAACCAGTATCATCATACAGTTATGCATGCATCTGAGATTCAACAACATAACTCTAGTTCAAAGGCCTATTACAAGTGTCTCTAAACTATACAACTCACTACATAGATCAATAGGGGTGGGGACTTTCCCTTCACTGCTTACACACTTCTCAAAATAGGTTACATGCTAATAATAGCCATGTGCCTTTACAATAACATGTAACACATGCAAGTGGGCTAATAATAAATGTCCTATAGTTAACTGGAAGAAGTAATCCTATTATTATCTCAAACTCATGCATGGTGCTTATCAGTCGATCATTCCTAAAATAAGATTTGAATGTGTCATGAAAGTCTCCATTCCAATGTGTGCTCCTCATGCTATCTCTAAAATTATGGCCCGTATCATATAAAAACATAGTTCTAAGTCTTGAGTAAACTTGTTTATGGCATGAGTTTCCTTTCCTATCCTTCCGTGCCTTGGTTCACCTATAATTTGTTAACATTCTTTATGTGTCTGGAATGATTAGAACATTGGTCTTGAAGTTGTGCTGAGCTCTATGATGCTTACATGGTCTCTTTTTGGAAACTGGGGACACATAAAGTTTAAGTATAGATCATACTGATGCTATTCCCACTTAACTCACATTAAAATAGTGACTCGGTACCCACACATGCCTTGGGTGATAGGCCGGCGTAAAACCATGTGACTCCAGTTATTGTTTAGTGGGTGTACAAGAATGACTACATCTTGGTTCCATTATGTGGGAACCTCTTTTCAAAGTTGTAGTGGGAAATGGCACTGAAATCAATGATCCATGCAATGAGTGATGACAGAATGCATCTTAACTCTGGAAGGTATTGAATCATCGTTCAAAGTCGAGCTACTACTCAGACATGGAGCTTCAACAATAAACCTAAGTTTAATGCACATAGATGGGTAGAAGAGTACCTTTACCATGAGTTATATGAAACTTTCTTTGGAATCTTCCTAGCACTGGCTATATGACCCATGGATCTCTAGTATATTGCGTCTAGATCAATCTGGTATCATAGATCACATGCATGGACCTAAGATGAGTCCTAAGAGGTTACACGATGCAGACTTTGACATGTAATCATGATGCTTTATCATTGTTGGAAAGGGGGTGCTGGCTAGCTATACCCTAGATAGTGCTATCTCTATGTATTATTTTCACTCGAGGTTGCTGAGTTTGAGTTTTTGCGGGAGACATAGAGGATCACTTTCCTACATGTTATTCCCCTGGTCACTTATTAGTTATTGACATGTGACCATGCTACTTTAGAGACATTTCCAATCTCTGGCATGAAACTTCATTTAGCAACCCTCTCAAGTACTCATTGGTTACAAGTACACACTGTTACATTCAACTCAATAAAGAAGACATTTATCAATTCAACATCCTCTCTTTCTTCATACACTCATTCTCTCATGTTCAATGTTCTATCTTCACCTAAATCATCACCCTCTATGTGAGGTCTTCAAGTTTGATGCTCATCTAATGGAGGTCAAGACATTGCAGGAAGGAGTTGAGGTTAACATATAAGGACTACTTGGAACTCATTGTAGCATGACCTATGCTAACTCCTCATCTTGGCAAGAGCTAGGAGAGAGATCCCTTTGGATACTACACTTAATGAGACATTCATCGCTTGGAGAAAGAAGTGTCAATTTAGCACATTTTGAGTTACCCGACCGCACTAAATTTAATATTCCTTGGAACTTGGTTTTCCAGATACATTAAGTCATCCTGTCATATTCTTAACCCAGACCTGGTGCTCTGGTGGAAGTGATGCAATCCACACCACAGGAGATATTTAAGCCCTTATTGTATATAGTGTGATATCATCTTCATATGAATTTTTAGCTTCAAGTCTACCTCCATTCGCACTTCATAGGCTTTTCTATGGACAAGGAGATAATACACAAGGTTTCGGTAACTACATCAGGGAGATCAAGAGACATGGAACACACATCTGGTAGTGGATAATAATCACTATCCTTATATTGTCTTATCACAGACCATACAAGTTCCATTGGCGACCTATGCTATTATGACCACTCTTATGCCCATAACATTAGTTGTAGGAGTCATCTACACAGGTAGAAACTCAGTGGGAGATGTGGGCATAGTTACCCAGTGGATTTTATAGTGGATCGCTTAATGGAGTGTCATCCCTGTACAATTGAAGGATTCTAACCGACTAGACGTTGGACTTCACAAAGGGGCCCCAACAACCTCCTCAAGTCTTCATTACAACATGTAAATATTACTTATTTCTGCACAGTATTACCCTTCAGGGAATAGAAGATGATTCAAAGAGAGCATATGCATAAGTGTGAAGCTACATATGATGCACATGAAGGGGATCAAAACCATGAAGTGAAACTTGGCCATTCTATTATGACAACAATGTTTCAAAGCATGGTGAGCGGCATCACATTAAGGTATAGGAACACCTTTTATGATTCTTCTTCATCATTTAACCTCTCATTGGCATTGTGGAGCTTACACCACAGTTAGAAAAACACCTGTCCTGAGTAGAGATTATACATATGTTGAGTTTGAGCAGAAGATATTTCATACAGTGCTCTCAAGGCAGAGAAGTAGCAAGGTATGTAAGTAGGCGCGAGTGTGTGGAAAAGTATGATGCACGATTTAAGATTCTACACCTAAAGTTTTCAGAGTTCAATGACATTGGCACCCTTGCATGCACCATGCTCAATAGTTTTCTGGATGGAGTTGATGAACACACTTTGATAGAAGAGCTTGTTAGACTCACCAAGCTACTTTGACAGACCAAGTGCAAGGCTTTCGAAGCTTCTCTACGTGCTAAAGCTGTCTAGGTAATAATAGGATAAAACTAGAGTGATTTATAGCCTAATATATTATGGAGGCTCAGATCACTTGCCATGCTTCCTAAGAAACTTTTAGAGTGAAGGATGTCTATTATTAACATCAACTCCAGAGACTTGCAGTGTGAATGCGTAGTGTATGGAAAGTCCCCATTACACACACACAAACACACACACACACACACACACACACACACACACACACACACACACACACACACACGTGGACACACATACACACAGGATAGTGTATGGATTGATATGCACTTGGAATTTGGTAAAGATATCATATGCATGACGGACTGTGACAGAGTCTGTGCATGCTGGGATACATGATGTCAGTATGAATTCCTGATGAGTGTGTAGACACCAAATTTATGTCTTACGACACCCTGTGCCCCGCATCTCATTTCGCAACCTAACCTCACTACCTAAACCTTACATAGTTATTTATTAATTACACTTATAATTAATAAATCCACATCTCCAAACCTTGCCACCTCATTTCACCACCTCATCATGACCTATCCCTAACCCTAAACTAACCTAATTTAGACCTATGACTTGGTCTAGACCTCACACCCATGACTCATCACTCCTCACTTGCACCAAAAGCAACTTATTAATGGCTTGGACCAAGCCCACAGCTAACCCCTCAGGAGAAAAGGAGGGAAAGTTGGCTATTTTACTAAAAATATCCTACTTTGACTTAACCGGCATCGGTTCCTACTCGACCGCCGTCGGTCACGTAACCACCATCGGTTCTCTGTAAATGACCTCCCCCAACCCAAAAAAAAAGGATCAAAAAAATCATTTGCAAGCATCCAAAGTTCACTTGGCAGAGCAGAGACAAGTGAAGGAAAGAGAATAGCTTGCAGAGAAGGACATCGAGCCTAACACCGCAACTAAGTAACTAGAGGCATATTGGTACTCATCCAGGCATTGGAAAAGTTAGAGGACAACTTCATCAGCTCACCTTTGGCTGTCGGATCATCCTACCTGAATCTGGCATTCATTACTGCATTCCTCAAACCTGAATCATTCATCAAAGAACTAGTAAGTAGTGTCTCGTATGTTCTTGTAATAACATTTCTTGAACTTATCAATCACAGCAATTAAAGGGCCTACTTCTAGATCTGCTACCTGGTATTACACTACATCTAACCATCATTCCTCTACCCCTACATTACCCCAAGAACAAGCCCCCCGCACTCTCTGAGTCTTTTCCATCACCCCAATTGCCTATCCCTAATCATTCAACCAGCCTTATAAACACCATAGCCACCTTATAGCCAACCCTCATCAAAATCCCCTAAAACACATCCCATAATGATATCGGTAATTTAGGAACCGACACCGGTTATGCACATGACTGGCATCGGTCACTGTGACTCAGACCAAAACAAACCTTTCTTCTATTGCTTTTTTAACAAAGTAACTAAAATTGTAAGTTTGCAATAGCTTCTTTATTATTATCTGCATCAATTTGTATTGAAAGGGGAGCTGACGACCTTCGAAAGGAAGTCTTATATTTCCTGGGCCCAAGGCAGTTCCCTCATTTGTTGTCTAACTAAAATCTGGTGGTCTTTTATTCTTACTTGCAGGTAGTCCTTCCTAGACAAAAAGGAGTTCTTCGCAATCGATTTGATCTATCTCTACAGTACACGCATACCCTCCCAGCATTCAATAGGTATTCCTCCTAGCCCTAACCCTTATCTGTTTCTCAAGAGAATGAAAGGATAGAAACAACTCTATTCTAAGAAAGGAAACTTTCTGTGTGAAACATTTTCTTTGGTATATGGTACCGAGGCTGTCTTGCCTCTCGAAGTACAAATACCCTCCCTAAGAATATCTCTCCAGGATATTCTCACCAATGATGATTTCCGCCAAGAGCGGTTAGCCCAATTGGAGCTTCTTGACGAGCGTCGTCTTACAGCTCTTGACCACCTTCAAATCTATCAAAAGCGCATCAAGCGTGCTTATGATAAGTGACTTCATGAGCGTACATTTAAGATTGGCGATCTTGTCCTCAAAGAGAACCAACATGTGACCAATCTAGAGAAGAGAAAACGTGGAAAATTTACCCCAAATTGGATTGGGCCTTATATTATCACTCACACTTACGGATCGGGCACTTGCCGTTTAGCTTCGCTCAATGGTATACCTGAGCCTAAACCCCTTAATGCCTTGCATATTCGACCATTCTACTGTTGAATTGAGTGTTATATCACTTTTTATCTACCTTTTGCTCGTACCTTGAGCTCACTTACCACCTCATACACCTTGTTTCATGTATCTCAAAATAGAATCACGCTCACGTGGTTTTGTCATCATCTCCTCTTCAAGATGCCTTTCCCTTTTTAGTCTGGTCCATGACTTAAAAGTATCAAAATAACACGTTCTCAATTATACAATTAGGGGATATTCTTGAGTCAAACTTCCTACAAAACTAGATGCTTCATGCTAAATGTACATCTAAACCTGAAAAGCCACATTTGCTACTATAAATAGATTGCTCCCTCGAAGGATAGCTATACAAAATCAGCCCCTATTAGAAGCTTCTCACATTGATCAGCTTTGTGAAGAGCTCAAGAACAACAAAATGCATATCCCATATAGACTTCCCGCATCGATCAGTCTATATTTAAAAAAAAAAAAACAAATCAAAAACACTTTTGAGTCATGGACTTGTCTATTTAGGTTTGGTTCTCTTTCGACAGAATAATCACTTTATAACAAGTTCTTTGCACCCCAGCTATACCCTTCACCTCACCTCACCAAAGCAACCAAACTCAAGGGACGTAACGTATATCCGATATATTGTGATTATACAACTCTTCTCACCTATTGACTTCTCGCCTATGTAAGGAATCCAGGAATTCAGGCTAGTCCTCTGATAATACGTGGTTTGTTTAGCTCTTTCCAACTATGGGACACTTTTGCCTCTTTTACCCGAATCTAGGATTATGTGTTGACCTTAATCGGGACACGATTCCCTAATACTTGGGTAAGCTCAACCTCGCTCCACCTATACCCCCACCAACACCAACAACATTACCCTACTAATATCAACATTTTTACCAACCAACAAATTGCCTAACTACAACCAAAATTGCCTAAATTCACCTCTCCCTGGTTCTAAGGGAGAACTACATCGGTCTGAGGCCCCTCCTTGCTTTGTGCAATGGGCTATGTAGGCAGCACTTAGGAGACATGGGGTCTCCCAAGGTTAGCTCGACCATCCCCTACCATACCCTATCATGTGTGGCACATATAAATACTTTTGTGTATTTTTATTTGATAACATTCATCTTTGTCCTTTTCAAAACAAACATTCAAAACACACTCATTCTTGTTATTCTCATAACTCAAGTCAACATACATATTCAGTTTTATTTAGATGTTAAACAAATACATCTTCTCTATCATCGACATGCAGGTCGGCATCCTTATTTATTTTTCTACCACTATGAAATTCATTTAGACTCTTGCGCCTCCTCCCGAATCAGGTGATGATCATGATCGTCGACGCTGCCCACCTGGCCTCTCCCTCCTCAAAGGTGCCACTACTATTGGTTCCTCCCACTAATCCACCAATCTCTCCTGTAACATATGAATGCGCCCTCTCGTATGGAGGAATCTTACCTCTAATCCCTCCACTCGTGACTGCGCCACCGCTAACAATCCTGTTGTCTCATTCACCCGTATTTGAAGCTGGTGAACTAAACACTGCAGGCGATCTCTCTCCGCTATAATCACAACTATGTCAGGATGATCGGCCCTCTCACATGAATCTCGTAGCTCTGCTACCCACCATAATCTATAAGCCTCTGTTATTCCTGCATCCATTACCCTGCGATCGGCTGCTATCTCTTCTGGTCCTTCTAGAGAGGTTGGCCGGGGAGGTGAGAGTGCTACCTCGGCATCAATTCTCATATATGGTCTATAAGCCATGGGTATATCCTAAACAAATCCAAATTATCGTCACACACGATCTAGAGGAATCCTCTCGTACTCACCTGTCCTGTGCCCCGTGATCCACATTAATCGCTCTACACCCCTCAACTCCTCAGCTATGTTCTCTGTCACCATATAGTTCCCATACGGCCTCCAACGGATATCCGCAATCGTCACCATCTCCCACACCTGCCTATAATACTCGATGTCATATGTCACGGCCTGAGATCTCACCTCTTGTTCTGTCTGGACCCATCGTCTGAATCCCAACCTCTGCACTCCTGTCTCTCTTTCCTGGATTGGTCGGCCTATTGGTCGCACACACACACAATGTGCTCATAGGCCCAACAATGTAATAAGTATGCACAATCCAGTGTCATCTTGTGATTTCACCTACAGGCCCATAAACCCCTGTATAGCTCTGCCAGATATGCGAGTGCCCATGCGAAAGTCACACTCCTTTCTGTCATTTCCACAAATAATACACATCAATGCTTTTGGAAATCTTCCCCCATCTGCCTTCGGTAATGCATAATACCCCACCGCTATCATTAATACCACTGCCAACCTTGTTGCCTCAGGGTGTGCTGCATACATTATACCATAAGTGAATGTCAAGCCTTGCTGTGTCAAATCTCGTGCAGCTGGACCAAATACTGCTATTATTTCTCCCCGCGCTACGCACTAGGCCCTGCCTGATACACTGGCCTTCCTGTAATTGGGAGCCTCAAAATTCTAAACACATCTTCCAACGTCACTGTCATTTCCCCTGTTGACAGATAGAAGGTATTCTTTTCTAGATTCCATCTCTCAATCAACGCCTGTAACATAGCATGATTGCGTGCAATTCGTGAATAATAGCGGATTCCACTTAACCCCATACGGTTTATCAATGCCCATTCAGCTGGTGTTACATCCTCTTGGGTTTGTGACAAAAAAGCTGGCACATTATCATTCATCCTCAGCCCTGCCTCTGCCTGCATATGTCAAACCAACAAACAACCATTCAATAAATCAAATCCCCAATTGTTTTTTCTCACATTATGGAATTTCGTCACAGTAAACGATATCGGTTATACATAACCGATACCGGTTACCCCAAAAATGCTATCGGTCACTGACAATCATATACAGCCTGCTTAAAAATACCACCGACGATAATTATTTTCTCGTTTATCCTTCTCTATACCTACGAACATACTAGAAATCCCCACTTACTTACCCCATAACACTCACCCCATCCTAGACACTTGCCTATTACCTTTTTCTTTTTCATCTCTACCCACTTACCTTCTCTCATCTTATTCGTAAAACATGCAAGAATTGAATCACAACCAAAAAATTTTACCTCTAGGGATGTAGAAGCTTGAGGTAGAACCTGTCTTGCCTCTCGTCTCTGCCCGCTGGATGCTTCTCCTTGTTTAGCCATCTTCACCACCCTCTTTGATATAACTTGCCTTTCTGCCTTCTTACTCTCAGCCCACAATCAATTTACCTATCTTTTTCCTCCTTAGCACTCAATTCTCCCATGTAATTATCTGTATAAATCGTCAACAACGTTGCATTCTCGTATTTAACTTGTTGCATGCTTCTAAAAATAAGAACTTAAGTTGCCAACCAAACATTTCTATTTTTAGGAAAACTAGTTTTGACATAACCGATATCGGTTCCCTCATCGGTATCGGTCATATAGCTACCGACATCGGTTAGCTAACCGATATCGGTCACATGTCCCCTTTTTCTTAAAACTAGGCCTTTTCCTCGTTTTTGCAAAATTTTCGTAGCGCCCGCTTCTTTTTTTTTCCTGCATAACGACATCATTATCAATATTAGTCATCAAAAACCTATCCACACATACATATATCATCATTACAATTTCCTCAACATCATCTATCTACATTAAAAATTTCAAAAACCATCGACAAAATACACGACATTTTAAATATATATATCATCACAATTTCCTCAAAATCATCTATCTACATTAAACTTTCAAAAACCATCGACAAAATACATGTGACATTTTAAACATATACATCAAACCCATCAGTATACACACCATGTGAATCAACCTCATCATCTATATACATTACATTTCCAAACATTACATTAAATTTCAAAAACCATCGACAAAACACATAAGACATTTTTATAAACATCATGTGGATCAAAATAATCATCTATATATATATATATATATCAATGTCAAAATATATAGCCTGCCCTACATGGGGGCCTCTGTGATCTACAAATAGTACAAAGCTGGCACGCAGGCCGCTATCCCTGTCAAAATCTCGACTCGGATCACAGACCGGTCTCTCAGGTCAAAAATATACTCAGCTCGCAGGTCGGTATCAACTATACAACATGTGCTCGGCTCACAGGCCGGTATATATAATAACAATAAATAAATCAATCAAATGTGGGCACGCAGGCCTCTCTATATATACCCGATTCGCATACTGGTATCTATATCCAATGTCAAAAACCAATCTCCTATGCAGGGATCTCTCAGCTCTCTCTGCCACCCTCAGCCTATCTCGTTGCTGGTCCCTGTGTTTCCTCTCACCTCCTCCCTGTAACGGACCCACCGACTATGGCTACGCCCCCCTGGGATCTCTGGCTCTGAGATGTCTCAGCTTTGTACGCCGCATATTGCTGATAGTTAGCCCCGATACCATCAAGGATGTCCTGATAATACCGGGCCTCTGCTCTCACCTCCATATAACGGGCCCGTGCTACCATGGCTGTTGGGGCTGGTCCCCCGACTCCTAAAAGCAATGGCCCCTACCCTGTTGGTACACCCTGTGCCTATGGAGGTGCTTGTACCTGCGCCTATGGTGGCACCTATGGCTGTGCTAGTGCCTGTGGTGGTACATGTGGCTGTGTTGCTGCCTGGGGCTGTGCCTGTGCCTGTGCCTGGGGCTGTGCCTGCACCTGTGTCTGGGCTAACTACCCCTGTAATACTCCAATCTATACCTATGCAGTAGCAAGCTACCCATGTAATAATTGCACCTGTCCTAGGAGGCGGTCCCTCTCTGCTGTAACAGCCACCAAATCCAGCTGTGTGGGCTATGCTATCCTAGTTGCTCTATGACCTGCCCACCAGACCAAAAAGGCACCTATCACTCCGGCATCATCCACTGTATCGTCCACTGGTCTCTCTGCTACCCAATCTGGGTCAACGGGCTGCGGTGCAGGCAGTGGGGCCTCTACATCATCCCTCCGATACTATGGGAAGGAAGGTGGCTCATCCTGTCGTAGCCCCAACTGCCGTCGTACCCTCTCTAGGGGTATCTGCTCATACTCCCTGGGCCTCCATCCAGCTATCCAGAAAGTATACTGCATCTAGCACATTTGTGCTCGGGCTCCTCCTCGGGGGTGATGGCCTCTATAGGGCCTCCATACAATGTCTAGTGCGATCATGCCCTCTAACATATGATGGTAATAAGCCACATCCCATCTTGTGAGCACCACTCGTGGCTGGCCCATGACCCCCAACCACCTCTAAAATCTGTATCGGTATACCACCTATGGCCCTGGCTGCTGGGGCAGCCCTACTGGTCGTATGTAGATAATGTGCTCATATGCCCAGCAGTGTAACAAAAATGTCGAGCAAATACCAAATCACCTCATACGGCGATAACCCCATAGCTCTCTATATAGCTGCACCAGGTACACTGGTGCCCAGGCATAGCATGTATGCTCCTCTATCATCTCATGAAGTACCCCCATCAAAGCCTATGGGAAGCGGCCTCCCTCTGAGTCCGGGAGGGCAAAGCAGGTGATACCTATCATCATCAACACGACAAGCCGTGTCTCATGTCGGTGTGCACGATACATATCGCCATAGGTAATGCTTGCATTGTGATAGGTCAACAATGGGGCTGCATCCCCGAATACATGCAGAATATTGTCCATCACCATCTCTGCATCTACCTAGAACACTGCCTCCCATATGATTGGAAATCTCCGGATGCGATACACATCCTCTAGGGTAATCGTCATCTCTCCAGTAGGGAGATAGAAGACATTGGTTACCGGATCCCATCTCTCGATGAGGGAAACCATCAGGTTGTGGTCCCTATCCATAGCCCTATATCGCTGGACTCTGCCGAGTCCCACCTCTTGCATGATGGCCCAATGCGCTGCAGACACATGTGGCTGCATCCGCCTCAATAGCGGGGGCATCCGATCCCGCATCGTAAGCTACTGGCGTGCCTACAAAAACAACCCACTTCATCAAGCCTACCCTTTACAAAAACAACTACCTTAACCCACTTACCCACCCAACCACAACCCGACTCTATAACACACATCTACACTTACCCTTCACATCCCCTTTACCACCACCCAAACAACCAACCATCCTGACATATTCTAGCCATCTACCTATACCCCCGCCAATTTAACACCTCTTACTTCATACCCAACACCTAGTCTATCCTCCTTTTACCAACCACATAACCACACCATTTCCCCCCACCCCGATCACCTTTCCTATCAACTCTAACCCCTTCACCCCCAAACACAAAAACCAATCAACAATCCACTTCTAACAAAAAAAAAAGGGGACCGACACTGGTCGACATATGACCAACGCCGGTCACCCGGAAACAAACTATTTCAAAAACATTTTGTGACCGATGCCGGTCGCATAGTGACTGACATCGGTCACTGTCAAATCGTAGAGCCGAACCCGACGTGGCCCCCAAATACATTTTTTTGCCTATTTCTACCCTTTTACCCACTGGAAAACCCTAGAAACCTACCCACACTACCGTTTTAGCCTAACTAACCTACCTACCCACCCCATTTTCCAAATAACTTCAATTTATTCATTATTTTATTAAAAATTTGGATTCCTACCCAAAACCCACATCTAGCTTAAAATCATTAAATTCACATAATTAGAGGTTTTAGAGCCTACTGGTACGACTACACATCGTCGTGGTGGGATAGGTGGCGGTGGTCCAGCTGGTCCAGCACCTCCTGCTCCTCTTGGTTGTGTCATGGCTCCAAATCTCCTCAGTAGGGTTCTCCACCAATCAAACTCTACCTCCTGATCGCTGGGGTCTACCAACCACTCACTTCTCCACTCAAATACTACCACCTCAGCTGACAAACTAAACAATATTATTAAAATACCTCAGACAACTAAATTTGGTTATCAAATTGACAATGTGACAATGACAGGCCGTATTTTTCTTTTTATAGGTTTTTGACCTATAACCGATATCGGTTATATTGTGCCCTAAAATACCGATATCGGTCATATAACCGATACTGGTCATAGCTAACCGATATCGGTTTCATACCTACTTCACCAAATTCCACTTTTTTACCACATCACCTACACCCACCCTTGCTAAATAGCCTTTTTCGACTTCATTGGCATAATTCAAGGCCCCAACCAGCCAATCAGGCCTGACCCAAGGCCGCAGCCACCCACTTGGTCAGACCCAAGGCCGCAACCAACTAATGCGGCTTGACCCAAGGCCGCAACCAACCACTTGGCCCGACCCAAGGCCAGAACCAACTAATCAGGCTCACCCAAGGTCACAACCCAACCATTTGGCCCGACCCAAGGCCACAACCAACCAATCAGGCCCGACCCACAGCCACAACCACCCACTTGGCCCGACCCAAGGCCCCAACCAACCAATCAGGCCTAACCCAAGGCCACAACCCAACCACTCGGCTCGACCCAAGGCCGTAACAAACTAATCAGGCCCGCCCAAGGCCACAACCCAACCACTTGGCCCGACCTAAGGCCGCAACCAACCCAGAAGCCTTAGCCTTTTGTTCAAATCGATCTCACCTGTTCATGTTCTAGCATGATTAGGACACTTGAATTGATCATCTGACCAACTTTTCCTAGACCAAGACCGTGACATTTATCTCAACCAAACCAACCATTTGGTACTGCCGAACATGCCTAAACGTTCCTGTACCTTACCCGTTATATCTCCTGGAGCTACTTCCTATGCCTTGGATACCAGGATTATATCACCCTTGTTTGGATAAACTCTTGACCTTTGCCTATGAATTGATTGTTTTCTCTTCAACTCGAGTACCCCGATCGCACTACTACATTTCAACGTGCGTCTGCTTCGTTCAACTTATCCCACCCATCTTACCATCATCTCAACACCATTCAACCTTTATCAACCCTATCCCTGATTTCACGTCG
The DNA here is from genome assembly GCA_019776745.2 of Taxus chinensis. Taxonomy (NCBI): domain Eukaryota; kingdom Viridiplantae; phylum Streptophyta; class Pinopsida; order Cupressales; family Taxaceae; genus Taxus; species Taxus chinensis. Next base: position 157,527,489 of record CM034149.1, read on the forward strand.
CCTCAATCTGTGATAGATTTGAGGGGGATTACCTATATCATTTAACAGGAATAACCACTTCTTATTATTGTCAGTGCAGCTTTATACGACAAGCTACACGACAACAAGGGGCTAATGTAGACACCAAATTTGTGTCTTACGACACCCTGTGCCCCGCATCGCATTTCGCAACCTAGCCTCACCACCTAAACCTTACACAATTATTTATTAATTACCTTATAATTAATAAATCCACATCTACAAACCTGCCACCTCATTTCTGCCACCTCACCATGACCTAGCCCTAACCCTAAACTAACCTAATTAAGACCTATAACTTGGTCTACATCCACACCCATGACTAATTACTCCTCACCCGCACCAAAACCAACCTAATAATGACTTGACCAAGCCCACAGCCAACCCCTCGGGAGAAAAGGAGGGAAAGTTGGCTATTTTACTAAAAATAGCCTACTTTGACTTAACCGACATCGGTTCCTACTCGACCACCGTCGGTCACATAACCACCATCGGTTCCCTGTAAATGAACTCCCCCAACCCAAAAACAAGGATCGAAAATTCATTTGCAGGCATCCGGAATTCATTTGGGAGAACAGAGACAAGTGAAGGAAAGAGAAGAGTTTACAGAGAAGGACATCGAGCCCAAGACTGCAATCAAGTAACTAGAGCATAGTGATGCTCATCCAAGCATTAGGAGAGAAGATAACTCATCTTTGATTGTAAAATCATCTCACCTGAGCCCTGCCTTCGTCATCACAGTCCTTGGATCCATATCTTCATTAAGAACCAGTAAGTAGTGTCTTGTACGTTCTTGTAATAACATTTCTTGAACTTCTGAATTATAGAAATTAAAATTCTACTCCCAGATCTGCTACCCAGTAACACACTGCATCTAACCATCATTCCTCTACCCTTACATTACCCCAAGAACATCCCCAGCACTCTCTGAGTCTTCTCTATCACCTCATTGCCTATCCCTAATCATTCACTAGCCTTATAAGGCACCGTAGTCACCTTATAGCCAACCCTTATCAAAAGCCCCTAAATCACATCCCCTACCGATATCGGTAATTAGGAATCGGTCACCGGTTATGCACTGACCAGCATCGGTCATTGTGACTCAGACCAAAACCAGCCTTTTCTTCTATTGCCTTTTAACAAAGTAACTAAAATTGTAAGTTTGCAATAGCTTCTTTATTATCATCTACATCAATTTGTATTGAAAGGGGAACTGACCACCTTCGAAAGGAAGTCTAATATTTCCTGGGCCCAAGGCAGTTCCTTCATTTGTTGTCTATCTGGTGGTCTTGTATTCTTACTTGCAGGTAGTCCTTCTTGGACAAAAAGGAGTTCTTCACAATCAATCTGATCCCTCTCTATGGTACGCGCATACCCTTCCAGCATTCAATAGGTATTCCTCCTAGCCCTAACCTTTATCTATTTCTCAAAAGAATGAAAGGATAGAAGGAACTCTATTCTAAGAAAGGAAACATTCTGTTCTTGACATCTATATGACTAGTTATTGTAAGGTGAATTTGATATTGATCATTCTTTGATTCATTATGCACTATGGTTATGTTCTGATTCTTGTTGTGCTTTACCTTTAAATTACTTTATATGTTTGTAACACCTTTGAAAAACTGTTATATTTCTCGTTTACATTGCAAGCGTTGACATGTGATTTTCTTGATGCTGTGTGCTCCTTTGCTTGTTGAAAATCGTGCTTTCTAGTGATAAATCATTTATGCTCTTGGATTCATTAGACTGAAATGCTGATTCTAGCAATAATCCATTTTCACTTCAGATAGGTGAGTTGTAATCTAGTTATGATGGTTGCAAACTTATCTCGATTAACTGACTCATCCTTGGATCAATTCCATTGATCTAAGGAATGTTTTAAATATCCTTACTTGGTCTGAATGGTAAACTGACATTTAGAGGTTTAGAGACATAGCAGATTGAAATTTTGTATGTTTACAAATTCTTTATGGTCTTGTAAGATTGTGCCTGCATTCTGTTGTATGTTTTGTGCTCAAATATTTCAGATTGATCTGTTCAGGACATTTAACGACATTAAGTGGAATGAAGCTTGCTTCAAGACTATGAGGGTAATCTAAGTCCTAAACCTATGGGATCTATCCTAACGGTATTCTAAACTAAGGTAAATGTTCCTACTTCCTAGCTATGTCTACTTATACGGGTGAAAATCTATCCTAAGCTTCATGTTCTATGTTGGGATGGGGAAAAACCTAAGATGATGTTAGGTATACTCTTAACCTATTACCTACTACTAAATTGGTTTGAATAATAATCTATCTTAAGTTAGCAAATTACCTAAGGCAATGTTTGTAAACCTAAGGTAATTAATTTCTAAACTAACCTAAGGTCATAACCTAAGTTATGGATATTTATCCTAAACTAATGAAAAGGACCTAAGGGTCACATGGCAAGTAGGCGATGGTTCCTAAGGCATTTATTTGATTTGATTTTTGAATTAATAGGAAGTACTGCTAGTTTTGGCAGAGACATGTAAACTTAGTGGAAGCTTACATGGAATCATAGTTAAAATTAGAAATGCATGTAGAGGTTGAAATAACATTCGCCAATTTTGGGAGGTGGTGGCAAGGAGAGATAGGCGGGAGATCAGGGAGTAATGACATTAACGAATCTCGATTTTTACGAGTAAACCGTCTTGGAAACAACAAGGGAGGATTTTTTAGAGGTTGTTTGGTCTTGCATGCTTTGTGATTTTTTCTCTGCATGGAGCTATCTGGTTCTTTGAACTAGTAGTTTGACTTTCACTTTGTGGCTATTTTTGGTTTCCCTGGTCTATTTTCGATCCAAGGAAAGTATATGAGGCATTGGAGAAAGAGATGTTTGGTTTTTTATCTTTCTTGGAGGAGAAAAATAGTTGGAAGCTTAGCTGGAAGTCTCCTTCAAATTGGCAGAAGCACTATCAAACATGATAGGCTTGTTGGTTTGAAAATCTGTCAGTTAGACAGGTCATGGGGAAACAAGCCAACAGTGTGTAGGGCATAGCCCCTCTTTGAGATAACAAAGTGAAACTGGTTTATTGCTAATCTATCAAGCAAGAATTCGTGCAAATCTACACTATTCTGACTTCAGGGGGGTTTGGGATCTCATCCCAGTAGAGGTAGTTCCAACAACGAACAGAAAGGTAGGAGGGAAGGAATGGAGGAAGATAGATCTGAAGGAAGAAAAGAAATGAATTCCAAGACAGAAAGGTCAGAAGGTCTATGCATTGGGCTAGTAGTAAACAAAGCCAAACTTACTTGCATAAACGAATAAAGAAATACTAATGAACATATGATGATATAAGGAATGAATCCAATAGAATAAAAAAATAAATCTAACTTAAGAAATATATGATGCAAATAACACATATATTGAGCACAAAGTCTGAACATATATATTAATATTTCTTATGTTATAAGAAAGTACAAATTCTTTCTCTCCTCACTTCTTTTTTCATACAAAATTTTCCACCTATAATACAACAAGTATTCCATTATTTATAGAAGAAGAAGAGGAAAGAAGACAAAAACAAACCAACCACTTTACAAAATATCTACAAAATATTTACAAAATATCTAAAAGGTCAAAAGTTGACTTTTGGGCAAGTTTTTGGATGGCAACATCCCATGATGCAACATGGATGATGTCATCATAAATGGCAACATAATTTTTAAATATTTTTACAAAAATGATCGAAGCGTACACAAGAGAAGAAACTACTCCTCATCATCTCTTTATTTAAATGAAGTGTCTTTCTTCTGATCAGGAGAGGTGAAGTGACACTGAGCTCTGTATTCCATAAAATTACTAATCATTGTCTAAATTTGATTATGATTTGGACCCTTGAAATGGTCGCCAATGACTTTGCAAGTTTTTTTTTCATTCTTGAGCTTGTCAGGTAGCCCGACGTACTCTTCGCATGCATCAATCAAGATTCCAATGAAATCACGGCAAGCTAGAAGGTTATTGATTGATTCTCGGTCAAAAGTGACCTCTGGCACCAAACCTTGGGTTGCAATAGCCTTGAAGAGCTGGATTGTATCATTTTCTTCCCTCAAGGTGAATGATTCACTGAGCATCTCTAGAGACATCTTTGTAACCGTCTGCTCCATGTTGTATTTTGCATCCAGGTCTTTATCCTTGACTTTATCTATCCTCTCCAAGATATATTCCATTTGATCAACCCGGTAATCCAAAGTGACAAGAGATTTATTATGTGACCATGGGTGATCAATGACACCGACCTTTAATAGGTCGTCAGCTGAGCAAGTTTCCATTTCTTAGAATGTCTCATGTTGCAATATGGCATTGTCCAACTCCTCAGAGAGGGATCCTGCTATTGCTTGTAGCTCCTTATTTTCCTGATCTATATTCTAGTAGAGCACTATGAATTCTTGATCATTTCCTCACTATCTTTGAGGATTCACTCTATCTAGGAGGATACTACCGCACCTTTTTCGCCAATCTTAGCATACTCATTTATCTTATCCTGGCTGAAAAATTTAGTAGATTCGGTGGCAGTTATAGGCAGAGCGTTGCCCATTATTTGTAATGCTTGGAGAAGATGTTTGTTTTGTTCCTTGAGTATTCTCTTCTCCTCTTTCGCTTCTTTTAGCTTCTTGCAAAGAGCATCTACTACAGATAAGGTCTCTCCTTGTAGGATTTTAGATGAGGTTCCCATTGTGACTTGGGTCATTGTAAAGTCTGTAGGAGACAGATCCTTCTGTTCTTTGGTGGGATATGGGTATGTAATCTCCATGACTCTCTCTCCCGAAGTGCTCTTTGAAAAGAGAGTTATCGCTTTCTGCTTCTTGGGTCCCTTCTTTGTAATGACGGAGAAGTCCATGGGTACGATGGGAATCTTTCTCTTTTGTTGACCTAGATGCTCAGAGATCCAGCTTGGACTTATGGGAGCGGGAGTAGAGGGAATGGATGAAGAAATGGGAGTGAAAGGGGAAGCAATTGAAGAGGCCGCAGGGAAGAATGTTGAGACACTTAGTGGTGGCATCGACAAAGAGTCCAATGCGCTGCTGCTTGTGGGGCCCGAGGTTACCACAGGGGAAGAAAAGGACATGGAGGTGGAAGGGATCTGCAATTAGATGGAGGGAACACTGGGTGATAGATCCGTAAGAGAGGAGAAAATGAAAGAGGTGGGAGATGGAAGGGAGGAAGGGAGAGAAGAAAAAACATCCATTGGAATAGATGCTTCAACAACAGGGGGAGGAGGAGCGGAAGAAGGAATGATGGGCACCTCAGTGGTTATAGCTAGGATAACATCCTGGGTGGATGTATCTATTGGAATTTCAGTGGTCTCTTCTTCCTTACCTGGAGACACCAGGTCGACCACTTGCTTCTCAGAAGTAGGAGGGCTTTGAGGAGCTTCTTCTTGCTTTCTTGATTCTACCTCCTTGTCAGTTCCTTTTCCTTTCAGCACCTGGGTCGTTCTTGGAGGTGCTCTACCCGAAGGGGAAGTAGTGAAATCTACCTTGAGGTAGGTGAGACCATTATGTTTGCACTAATGTTTGGTGTGCTGTAACATGGGCTTGACCCTTTCCTAAATGGTCTTTAGTGCCTTGGCTCTGTCGATCTCTACGAATGGCCAATCATCCCCATCCATGTCAAGGTAAACTTGATCAATTTCTTGATCAATCTCTTGGAATCCCTTTGGAGTGATGTCCATGCCATAGTGTTTGATTTCTACTAGATCCAGTCAGGAGTGATCCTTTCGCTTGATATCTATTTCATGTGTCATGTCGATGTAGATGTCCTTGATCTCAGGAACATGGATGGGATCAATTTTTTCCTTTGGAAGGAAACTCCAACAATCGAAGGTAGGCCTGGCTGGGAAGTTTTGCTTTAGATTTAGCAATTCAAGTTCAACATACATTTCCCGTGCTTTGGCTAGTGTGGTGTAGGTGTATCGGCCAACTGTAAGGGGGAATGGAGTTCCTCCTTTCTTTCTCTTCATGCACTTCTCATGGTATGTGATTAGTTGCCTTGACAACTCCAAGAGAATCAACTTTGGCCCTGCATACCTTGGTAGCTTTGTTGGTTCACCCTCAAAATTCACTACTATGAGATATGTGAATGTGGGGAACTGTATGAACAATGCTCCCCATTTATCCATGGTAGCAATCACGCTCAGACTGGTCTGACTATGTCTCATGTTTGGTCTTAGCAAGAAAATCACCTCATAGAAGAAGGTGTCGTTGATTTTATAGAACTGGGGGATGCTGTTCTAGAGCCTTAGATTTGGGTAGAATTCATATATTTTGACCTGGGGCCATACCCCATTTTGAGCTAAACCCGTGAAATCTCTTGCTGATGCTGTAGCGTACACAACGTAGGAATTCATATAGAACTTCCTAGTTGTTAGGACCTGTTGAAGCTGCTGAGAGATTGTGTCACTGATGATTTCTCCCTAGCCAAAACGTTGATTAGGCATATTCTTACTCATGGTCTCTAGGTACCTCAGCATCCATTTGTGGAAATAATGGGCATCAGGAAGTCCAAATACTCTGTTTAGGAAGGTGATTGTAGCACTCAATTCCTCATTGAAGTCACTACGGTGGATGGTCTGTGGCCATCTGCTTACCAACTTCTTGTTTTTAGGATAGAGCTCATTCATCATTTGCATGCATTTGTGCTCATTGTCGTCCCATGCTTTCTTGCAGTCTTCTAGACTTATGGCGACATATTGCCTATGATGAGGAATGCCCAGGGTAATCTCAAAATGACTAGCTGTGAGGTCGATGATCACCTTGCCATCTTTTTCCTTGACACATCTATTGTCCTTGTTATAGCACCAAGCCACCAACATGATGAACTCATTGTTTACAACACTTACTGGCAGCCCAACTGCAAAGTGTAATCCGTTGCCTACAAGTTTGTTCATCTATGGGCCACTAGTTGCCTGGTTGGTTCTTGCCTAGAAGTCATCCATATCAATATGCCCAAGCTCAGAGTCTAGGATGTCGAGATCACTCTCTGCATATGACTCAGACATCCTGAATTTTTGATATTTGTACTTCATCTCTTGTTCTGTCAGCTTAGCTTTACCTTTAGACTTGGTTGGATTTTTGCTTGATGAAGACATGTGTGAGCTCGAGGATGGCTGTTGTTGTTCTGTAAGGAGAATTGAGGAGGTCCAACATAGAAGAGCCATGTCAACCGTCATGTTATTCATAATGAAATCTTGCAGAAAGAAGAATGAGCAATTATAAGGCTTAGGGTGCAAGGCGCAAGTTCATAGCATGTTGTAAAGGCTTAAAAAGGTTGGGTGCACTTTTGGAGATGTCAACATGTAAAAAGGTGCGCCAGTGTTGAAAAGAGAAAAGCTACGCCAAGGTTATAAAGGGTGCACTTTTGAGGGGTGTTGCATGACAGAAGGTAGCGCCAAGGGAAAAGCGCAGGGTGTGAGTTTACAACATACAACATTTCATGTTGATGTCAAGAAATATGTGCCTACACCTTAAGAAATTTTCTTTAGCTAGGCGCTGAAAAGGATATGTTGCATGGGTCTTAAATGCACCCAAGGTGTAATCTCAGAAGATGTCGCAAAGGAATTTAATACGCCAAAGGAAAAAGTGCTTGGTGTGGGTTTGGAGCTCACAACATCCTATGTTGATGTTGTGCAGGATGTGCCTACACCCTTACAAATTTGCTAAGTGTTTTTATACTGGCACAGTTTTAGGTTGTGCAGCAAGTAAAGACAGTGCACCAAGGTGTGACTGTGAGATTTGCAACATGTAAAAACATTGTGCCAAGGTTTTTGTGATTTCTTTACAATTTCCTAGATTTCTTCTCTCTTTTTTGCTTTTTTCAAATGGTAAAGAGAGGGTTTCAACAAGATAATAAGAAGGGAAAATGCCTTAGGTTTTTTCAAAGGTAGAGGCCTTCCAGATTTGCAGATCTGGAAGGAGAGGAAAAGTGGTTTTCAGTTGTTTTGTAGATTAGTAAGTTATTCATTTTTAGATTTAACCTTTTGGTTTATAACAACCCTAAAACCTAACAATAACCAAGAAACAAAAGCCATAACAAGGAAGGTAGAAGCCACTTACTTGGCTTTATAAAAATTGAAGGATGACGTTGGGATCCACATGCTTGAAAAACAACACGCGGGGGTGACAGGGATAGCTGACAGGCGACGAGAAAACACTTTTCACAATTTTTAATTCATGAAAATGACAGGTGTTGGGTGCCTATTTATAGAAAACCTAGCATTTATTGTTTCACCAACTTTCTTTGGCGTGCATTTTGGAGTGTCGACATGGGTTAAAATGCACCTTGGTGAAAGTTTTTTTATGTCAACATAATACTTTTAGTGCCTTAGCGCACGTTTTATCATGTCAACACATCATTTCCTGCGCCTTAAGTGCACATTTTTCAATGTTGACATGATACTTCTAGCGCCTTAGTGCACATTTTTCAATGTTGACATGATACTTCTAGCGCCTTAGCACACATTCTAGGCACATGTTTAATGATGTTGACATGATATTTTCTGCGCCAAAGGGGCACAACTCCATTGATGTTAGCATGCCATTTTCTGCGTCAAAGGGTTTTCAAAGGGGCAGACATTTCATGATGTCGACACAACATTTCTTGTGCCTAGTTGAAAAAAGCTAAAAATGGCTGAGTTCTAAAAAAATTGATTTTCAGAAGGGAGTTTTAGGCCATTTTGAACGTTAACGAACTTCTTTAGGGGACCAAAACGGAAGTTTTGGTATGGTTACCTACAAATTTCTCTTGTCAATTTTGTAGGATAACAAGACTCTACCCATTAAGATTTCTTGCTTTCCTCTAAATGTTTCATTAAAATAACTCTGCTCTAATGAGATAAATGGTTACATGTTTTGTCTGGTTATTGACTTTCATGATTGAAGGAATCTCTGTGATTTTCGGATATGAATCCATTGCATGATAATGTTAGTATTTGGATGTTTTTCTCTACGTAATTTCAATGGTGATATGCATAAGGAAATTTTGAGGCTTTGTGTTTGTTTAGAACTCGTATTCGGGACTGTTTGCTCGGAAAGAGTTTGAGTAAATGGTTTTTGATTTGAGTTTGAACTGGTAGTCTCTTTTGAAATCTTCTCCTTGATGCATCTTGAGTTTGGAAAAGTTGTAGTACTTTTGTCTCAGACTGTATAGTTTAATTTGAACATGTAATGGCATGAAAACTTTTGAGAATATTCTATTTTCCTTTGTTATAGGTAACCCATGTCTAGTTTTTATCTGTAAGTATTGATTGTTTTGAGAGAAGGGTGCATGACCTTTTATGTAACTATATCTTGTTGTGAGGATATAGAACCTCTGGTTCGAGACTGTATTGTTTACTTACCCTTCGGTATGAATTCAAGCTCATTTGAAAACAATCGATAATGGGTTTTTGAAGTATATGGAAGTGTTGTGTTCGTAATTTAACTTGTGTTAAATTTGGATTTAACAATTACCTTCTCTACACTGAAATTCTCTGTCTTGATCTTATGTGCTAGATGAAGATGTGAAAGTTATTTTAGTTGGTATTTCTGTTACCATTCGAGTTCATGAGTATTATAGAAACTTTGTTTAGCTTAATACTTAGTGTTGGGTTTTTGTGTTCTCTTTCAGATCCATTTGAATGGAATTCTAGTTTTTAAAAGAGGAAGGAGTTGAATACTCTTGTTGATTGTATCTTGTTTTTCCTAGATTTTATACTTTAGCTTCAGGACTACACTGTATACTTTTCTGTATGAACTAGAACTTGTGTTTAAACACTGCTGAATAGATGAATAGGAATTTTGGAATTATTTTCATCCTAGAGTTCTATTTGTATATGGACTAGGTAAGTGTTGATATTGTTGTTCCGATAAGGTTTGAATTCGTAAGGAAAACTAGAAGTATTATTTTCTATAAATTGTGTGTTTGGTTTTGTATTCTCTTTTGGGAACTAGCAAAAGAACTTATGAGTTTGAAATCAAATTTGGAATTCAATTGATAATACAATGGTGAATAAATTCTAGGTTAAGATCTTTTCTATTGAGTTTCCTTTAACTTTTGGGAAGTAAGTTCTGTTGCTCGAAGTACTCTGTAGATTGAATCTCTTCCATGTTATAGAGTGTTTATCATTCTAGGTCTGTTTGACTTCTTGAATTTGGATTTTTTCCCTTTAAATCTTGGATAAAGTAATGTGAACTCACTCTTCAGAAACAGAAACTTCCTTATGGATTGTTTAGTTTACTTGTTACTGTCGACTATGGAAATTTCATGGGAATAGTTGTATGTTCAGGAAACTTTGGGATTGTCATTCTTGGTACTGGGAAAACCAAATTGTCCTTGTTTGATCTTTCTTGATCTCGGTTAATTTTTATTGAGTCAATTTTCGTGTCGATGCGGAAAGTGTACAGCTAAGTCTGTCCTATAGAAGGGAAAACGTAATCATGTCTAGACTGACTATTTTAATTGATTGAGTCATGCTTCATTTGGATATTGTTTTCGGAAGGAATCCTCTTTGTCCACTCAATAATATTATGAATATTCCTTAGATGGACACGAGTAAGAGATAATCCTTGTGTAAGTCTTGCTTTGATTTTTGGAATGTATGGTTTTAGATCTCTGAATGATATCTTCTATAATGTAGAATTTACTTAAGGCTTACAAGTAGGATGATGACTATTTTGATTCTCTCCCTTCTCGGATTGGTTTGGGATTCTTGTTATCAGATGTTGTCTCTTAAATGGTGAATCCTTTTAATGGTTTCCTTGATTAATACAATTATGTACTTTCTGAACTAGTTTTCTATTTCTTAGGTGAATGGTGAATCGTGGATAGTCTATATTGATTCTTCTTCTTATTTACTTAAGTTGTAGGATGAATCATCCTAAATATGTACTATGCTGAATTGAATTTGTCTTTACATGATTCTAGAAACTTGGTAAAATGACAATAAGGTTTTTGGTTCTGAAAGTAACTCTTTTCGTTACATAGTAAAGTTAAATTCTGTATTTCAATTCAGAAAGAATTATGAAATAATTAGACGATAAGATCTGTCATTTGTTTTAAATAAGTAATTGATTGGATCAATTCATATATGATATAATGCAGTAGTTTCTGATTATATTATGATCTTTTATTAAAAGTGATTTCAGAATTATTAGTTGTACTTTTATGGTTGTTATTACTTATGCTTATTGGTATGATATATATTAATTGTTTCATTAAAGAAGAGTTGTTTTAATGGAACAAGTAGTGGAATGCACTTCGTTTTAATGCTTAGTGCTTATCATGCTCAGTTCAATGAACTGACCTGTGCTAGGAATTTTTACAGATGGACTTCATAAATGATAGAAGAAGGAAATTTTTTTATGATGTATTGTCTGATTTAAAGTCTGGTTCTTTTGTAAATAATTTTTTGGAGATTCATTCTTGTACTTTGTATGAACGAAATAGTAATGCTATCTTATCGATATCCTTTATATTTTTTTGTATACCTATTACTGTTATCATTTAATAAGTTGGAATAAGGGAATAGTTCAATCTCCCTTACTAAGGTGTAACTTGATAAGTTGCATAAGATGTCATTCTCTATCTAAACAACTATAGTATAATAATGAAATATGTATTGGACATACAATTAAACTATATGTGTGGTGAATGATAAAAAGGTTATGTTAACCCTAACATCTAATCATGTAGAGGAAGAGTCTTCTTCTCTCAAAAGAATGAAAAATAAAAGGAATGGTAGTTATGATTGTTAATCTTTGTACTTCGTGGTATACGAAGTAAACACTAGTTGAACCTAGGTGGATGATACTCCTTCTTTGGACAACTAAGTTGCATTAAAATTAACTATTTGATGTTTTCTGCCTTATTTTTGGGATAAATGCTTGTTATGTCGAGTTAATGAACATAAATGCAAACATGAGTTAATGAAGTTCTAAATATTAAATTAGATTAATTATGGATAAAGAACTTAATGAATGTTGGAGTTAGGGTTAGGCATGGTTGCTGCAATCTGAATCTGAATCTAAATTTAATTATGAATTAATGACCACCAAGGGGTATGTACATCATTATGAAGTAGTTCTAATGGATGTTGGCACACGCTAATTGCATGATTGTACCTTTGAGAAGAGTAAGGGGTTCTCGAGGATATAGTGTTGCAGTTTACATGTGGCAACACCCTTACGTATTTGTTTATCTAGATCTACACACATCTAGACTTGAACTTAGTTTCTTTCTAGGTCAAAGTAGTAGCATGATTAGAATAGGAAGTAGCTTGCTATGACTCAGGGTACCTAGGCACATTCAGTTGACTTAGGTCAGTCAAGTATGCCCATATACCCTAAGTCTTCGTGAGCATCTACCTATAAAAATTATGTCACTAACCTGGGTTAGGGTCAAACCTTGGGCAAGTGGACTGACAGAAGTCAGTAAAAAACCATTTTAGATAACAGTAGAGTGAGGTGAAGGACGTATTCCGAATTAACGAGTATGCCATTTAGGAATAGTAATATGAACAATATGTTGAAAATCTTTGGCCAAAGGATCACAAGCTGCTAGTTGCATTTTCCTAAATCACCTAGTTTAAATAAACGTGATGTTAGATGAATATTGGTAACAAATATTTAGATAGGTTCTTTAAACAGATCACTCAGTACCTGGAATAGGGTAGGAAAACCAAGTATACGTAGTATACATAAAGTATTCTATACTTTAAGAAAAACATGAGAGATCGGTAATTTACCGAGTTATTATAGCTGCATATGGTTATCTGTTATGAGATTGATTGGCATGGAATGTGTGTTCTAAATGATGTTTTATTTAGAACAGAGAACATTGTATATAATTTTTTTTCCCCTATTTCTAAAGTCTTAAAATAGGAATGTTACAATGTGATGGAATACTTGTGTGATCATCCTAACACCTTGATAAAGCTAGTATTACAAGTGGGACCTGGTACCTTTGCATGCTTCGGGTGAGTGCTCAAATTTGTCTGAGTGATGGGCCAACACGTATAGGGTTTTGGGTAAGAAAAAAAACTATTAAAATGACTATTTTCACACTTTGGAGAGACTCATTATATGTTATTTGTAACAATCATGATCCTCCAAGAGATCAAATCTTCTGAAGAAAGCATATGCATGAACAATATATTCACAGTTTTCAAACATAGTCTTACAACATTGAAGAATTGGTTTCTTCCATGGGAATTTTTAGTTTAACATGGCTCCAAATACATACTTCAAGGTGGAGAATGAAATTTTCTCATCTCTCATATCCTTATTTTGTATTATGATATGTAATCAAGATTAAACTTGTTGGATCTATCAACATTGTGTATGTTTAGGGTTTGGGACACAAACCCTCATTTGTTACTTTCAACCCTTTAACACATTTTCCTTTTTTACTATACACTTATAGGATACTTAGCTATAGATTTATACATTAAGTTTAGAACCTCCATTTCATTTGATAGTTGAATATTTTGATGATTTCAGACAAGTATAGTCCTTATTTGACTGTCATGAGAGAAGAAATTTACAGTCTTCAAACAATGACCTAATTTTCTTATGAAGAAACATTTTCTTTAGCATTTGTGTTAAAAATTTGGTATCACCATACTTTAGAAAACTTTACCACACTAGAATCATTACCAATTTAAGGTATATACACATGAACACTACCATTTACTGTACTATGTGAACAGTTTCTTAAGACACCTCAACAACAATCTTTGAATTGGAATTTTATTTCTATCAAAGCTTTAATTTAGTGATCATCCATTTTCAAGATCATGTCAATTAGAGTTCTATCAAAACCTTCACAAGCTTGTGATCATTGTTTGTAGGATGAAGTTTGCAAGCACTCAAATTTTTATCTCATTGACATGACTTATATGAGGCAATTTAGAAGAAAATCAACCCATACTTTCACTTCACTTAACCAAATTTTTTTTAGCTTCAACCAAGTATATTGAGCTTTTAGGAACTAATTACACTCATGTCTCAAATCACCATCATGTATACTCACCCATTCCTTCTTTAAACATTGTGGCATGTTCAACCTTGAGAAGCCTTTCAATGGTAGAGAGAAAATTTTAATAGAGTACATAATAGAAAAACACACAACTTGTTTAAATTTATTCATGAGTACCAATAATACCTCTCATAATTTCTTAGTAGCCATGGATTCACTTTGATACCTTCAAACAAGCACTGTACACCTAAATATATACAAAATAGGGTCAAACAGTACAAAATAATTTTGGTTGAGGAGAAATAATATCAACATATTGACCTTAAGAGAGTCCTAAACACTCTTAAGATGTTGTACTATCTTAAAAGGTTTACTTTGAGTCAAAAAACCTCATGTTATTCCCATTGTTTAATGAAGGAGGCTTGAGGAGAGAAAAACCCTATAAGAAAAATGAACACAACTTCTTTGTTTCTTATCCACTTTCCCTCAATTTTTTTGAAAAAGTTCAAGCTTGGAGTGATATTCAAAAATTTCTTCTATTATTTATCTAAAGGAGGCTCAAAAATTTTGTTTGGATGTTAAGAAGGTAAGATGCTCAATTTACATCCCCTAAGAATCCAATTTTAGAAAAACTTGTATAAATTCTACAAACCTCTTCAAAACTTGATGAAACTTGACATGAAGCACTAAAAGACATCCCTATACATACTCCATAGGTTAATTTGGCATAGAGTTTCCTGTACAAATCAAACCTATCTCATTTACCTCAACATTCACTATCAGTCCTTAAAGGTAGTTTTGGTGAATATTTGAATTTTGCCTCTAGGAGCATAAATAAGCCTTTTGATTTCTCATACAATCCCTAGGAAATGTTTTTAGACTCATATAATGCTTACCTGATATTGTAATGGCATGCAGAACATATGAGCCAAACTTACCAACCATATCCATACCACTAATGGTCTCCTACCTCATGATTAAGCTAAATTGAAAATATATGCCTTATCTGATGCTATAGTTACAGTAAATGAATGAAATAATGAAATAAAACAATATAAAAAAGAAAAATAATTAATGAATAATGAAACCCTAATTTGCAAAGAAGGGTAAGATTCCTCAACTGATTTTCCAAGTTCTGGAAAGTACACAAATATGGAAGATGGAGGAATGTAAATCATTAAACGTCTCACTGGAGCTTATAAAATTACAAAAATGAAAGAACATGATGGATAGGGGCACATAGAGAGGGACATGGGCACCCACGGGCACTTGGGTACTAAATTTTGGTGCCTGAGTTTGCGGAAATGCTCAGAAACCCAAATTCTCAGGGTCACAAGATGTCTGTTGATGCTCACCTTTTGTCACTATGGATTCGCACAATGATCACCAAGGTCAATATAAACTTACAGTAAAGAATAAACCTACAAAACCCTAAAATAAACATCAAATCCCAAAAATAAAGATGCAGAATGAGGTGTTGGACTATCCTCATCCACCACAATCGTGGACTTACAATTGAGTATTGCACTACATATCAGCCCAATCTAGTTCTGTGTGTGTGTGTGTGCGAAATTTTTCCCTAGGTTACTCTTGTGCCATTCGTACATGGATAGGGAGCAAGTAGCTAGATGTAAGGAAATGTGGTAAATGTGTGTATGGAATAAAATGAACTTCCCTCCAATGAAGTATATGTAGAAAAGTAGCCAGTGTGTCCCTTGTGATGGAGCTAGATGGATGCAACAAAGGCCTTAAATGCCTTTGATGGATACAACATTAGATGGAGATAGTAGATGATTAGTGCTTGGTCCTTTATTATGATCACATAACTTTATATTTATATTATTCCCTTTCTAGAATTTCCTAATTAATCCTAAAAATTCTAACTAATAAAAAGATAAGATGCTCAAATGGCTAGAAAGGACCTAAAAAGTGTGAGTAAAGTGTAGAGAGGAGAGGGGCACCCAGATTGGGTGAGGGCGCTTAGCGTTGGCATATTGGTTTAGGCACTAGTGTCCAGGATGAAAAATTATGAAGACTGAAAAGGAAGACTGAGCAAGTAAGGGCATAAGACCAAAAGCAACAATAAAGAGTAAAGAAATGTGGCTAAAGACATGGGTTAATTAGTACTTTTCTTACTTGGGAATAATATGAATAGTATTATGTGATCATGACTAGATAATTACCCAAAGTGCATGATTGTATGTTTAAACCTCACTAAACAAGATTGCAACATCCTGAACCCATCTTGGAATCAACCTAAAACCTCTTTGTGAGCTCCAAATATCACTGAGAAGGAACTTCCAATAAACCTCCATCCCTCTGACTGAGCTTTCACTTCACCATTCACACCTTTTCCATTAATGCCACTTGACATCAATGATCAAGGCCGAAAAATCTCCCCCTTTATCATTGATGGCAATATACTCATAAAAATTGATGACAAACACCTTCATACTTAATTTCTAACAAAAAATATCTCCCCTTTTGACATCTATGACAAAGGATCACACATTCAATAGGGTAAGAAACATGCAAATAATCACTTACAAAACATGAACTTACCTAAAAAATCCCCCCTTAGACGATGATTCTCTTTTCTCTGATAGGACTCATTTAGCTTCATAAATTTATTCATCAACCAACTTCAATTCCCCCTTTTAACCTCACTCATTCAACCTCAGGATATTCATTCCTTTACCTATATTTTTCTCTCATCTTCAAAAGTTTTGCTTTGAAATGATGAACTAAATCCCCCTATGAAAATATCTTCATCTCTTCACATTTAAGTGCTTAATTGAGTTAGGTCCTAAATCCCTGAATTGGTTTTTCAGTTCTTTTTAGCTCAACTTTAATCATCCAAAGAATTTATGTACACCATGTAGTAGGATTAAGAAAATCCCACTGGAACCAAATCATCCTCCTTTATTTGAAAATACAAAAAATCAAACTTTTATTTTGCATACATGCCATTGGACTGAATTAGATCTATCTAAAAATCTTAAGGAAAATTTTCAATTTTTCAAGTTCCTTTATCTGTGTATTTACTAAATTAGCCAACTAGTTTACTTCATATTGAAAAGACTCATCCAATTTTCATCATTTATACTTTATTATGCTTTTTAGGACTCTTAGACTACCTCAAAACAACTAATTGAAAATTCTTAGCATCTCCTTTGTTCCAATAAACCTTACAACACACAGATATCACTATTTTAACTTACCACAGTCAACAACATTAGCTTGCTGTAACATGCTTCCATTCTTTGTCTTCCCTTCAGTAACTTTGTCTACATTTAGACTTATCTTTATTCTTGTTTAAAGTAACCTGGGATCTTTCCTTTGTTTGAGGTCTCATCAAATTATTAGATCTCCATTTCAGACCTATAAGCACTCTTTTGTACCTTGTGGTGAAGAATTTATCACTATTACAAACTCTAATCCCATTTCTAGGACCACCCTTGGCCTAAATGAACATTGGTGATTATTATTCACCTTCTATACCAATGAAAAGTACTACTCGGACTTGTCACACTCAAAATTTTATCTCCTTCAAGACTATATTAGTTTATCATTTGAGTGCACTGAATACTTCATTTCCTTTAACTCAATCAACTTAATCAGGTATGTTTCATACCACTTTAAGAAATTATAGGAACTGTTTCTTAACCTCATGAGTCACTTTAGTACATAATACATTGCCATGTTTGAAATAACTCTTCCTCCTCTTGTTTTATGATTTGAGAAGGATTTGTACACTCCGATCTATACATGAAATACTTATTAACACCTAACTTAATCATGATGCCTTCTCCATATTTTAGCAGGATTCTTGGTGATTATCAAAGAGCTTTAAATATGTATATTCAATATGATATATTGAATTCATTGAGTGGATATTTCTCTAAGCAATTTTGATGAGCATGAAAACAACACATGACTGTCTCTATTAAAACCTTGAGGAACACAACTTGAGAACATCACTTTGTTGATATGTTATGATGTGGAATTTAATTTTATGAGTTCATTGTTGAACTTGAGACCTCCTATCAATCCATTAGTCCTGACTGAGAATTATGTTGACAAATATTATATACCATGCAGTTGACCTTCTCACATGTGGGAAATTTTGGATATTATTTCACATGATAGACTTTAATCTCACTTCAAACATTGAATTGTAGTGAAAGGGGACCAAATGATCTGAATTGACTAAAAAAATATACTAGACATCATAAACATCACAAGGAAAACTTTGTACCTTAGAGAATCAAGAAGAATAATATTTTTTTACACCCTTGAGAAAACCTTGTTTAAGGCAGTGGCAACATTGGACAGTCCTTAATAGATCAAGCTTGTTTCTCTCAAGAAAAACACTCTAGACAAGAGAAAAGAAACTTGATATTGTGTTACTTACAAACACATATTTTGATCCCAACTAGAATACATACTAAGATACAACGCCAATCTGATTCAGATTACGACAAGAATTTCAAATTGAAATTTTGACTCTCTTCCAACTATATACTCTCTTGGAGACAATCTCAACACATTATGAGGAAAAATACAAGTCATGAAACTTTTCTGAAAAAAAATCTCTTCATGAATTCTCAATAAGACACTCAAGGACTTCAACAAATTCTAGACCTTTAACATGGAGCAAGACAAACATTCCTAGAAATTGACATACCTTAGCAACTTGTTGAAGACCTCGGTCATCAAAAAATGATGTCAACCTTCATTTAGGAGAAATTTTGACTAACTCACTCAAATTTATTGTGAATAACAATTGATTTTTAGATTAGTAGACAAGTGGAGGGTAAAATATGATTCTTATAGCTAATATATACCTTCTAAAATACTAGAGAAGGAATACCATTTTATGAGGTCTTCTCAAAACAAGAGGAAGTCATCAAAACAACATGATAACTCAATTCTTTCCTTTCTTGTCCTTGTTATCTTGTTAGTATTCTTGGATGCATTACTTGGTGTGAAAACCACATCACATGAGTTCTCTCTTTCTAATTGAGTGATTTCTAGGCATACATGTTGTAACTCATACACCTGCTCTAACACTGCTCGAGGAAGAAGTTCTTCATCCTTTCCACTAGAATGGTCTTCCTTCTTTTTGTCTTTATCATCACTTCCTACTGTATTTCCTATACTAGAATATCCTCTAAATGTCATTGATAGCCGAGTCTCTACATTATTTGAACATGATAGTTTCTTGTCACCCTTTGTCTTATCAGGACTATAATTAGTTTCCTTTACTTTGTAAATGTACTTGAATTCCTTTTTTCCAGTGTCTCTCCCAACCATGGATGACTTGGTCTTATTCTTAGAGTTTTACTTTCCTTTGGATGTCCTTTTGTATTTCCTTTCGAATGCTTTCAACTTGTATTTATATCTAGGGAATTCATGATAGTGTTTGGAAAAATTCCCTTTCCTATGATAGTTGAAACATACAACGTGATTCTGGCCTCTTGAGTCTTCTTCTTCCAAAACTGATTTAATGGTTCTTCTAGGTAGTAATCTGCTATGTGACCTTTTTATTTGCAATCGAAACACACTATATTATTTTCATATTCAGTACTAAAATCTCTCCATGGGAATTCTTTGTCTACCTTAATCATGCAGTCCCTAGCTCTATGTCCAAAAACATTCCATGAAACTTACCTGAGATTCTCCTTGCATTTGGATTCTTGATGATCTTCTTATGTTATTTTTTGTCCTTCTTGATATCGAACCATCCTTGAAAAGATACATGGCTTGACTCAGTCCTCAATTCCCTTTGTATTGCTTATTTTAGTTTCTCTCTTACAAAATTTAATTATGAATTGATTTCAAAGTTGCTCTACTAATCAACATGGAGTTACAACTCTAAAATTCAACAAATTTTTTACTCAATATTTGAAAATATTCAACTTTCCTGGAAGCTTCAACTCCCAAAACACTCAGGATTCTACCCGTTTCTTCTACAATCATAAACTCACAAGGAAGCAACAATTCTCTCCTGCTAAGCTACAAATTAGACTTAATCAATATATTTATGGCACTAAAACTATTGTCTTATACAAATGATGGTGAAAAATTGATTAACTCACTCTTCTTATCAGTTATTCCCCTAATTCACTTTCCTCCTAATTACTAATCAAAATCAGTTATCAGATATACAAGACTACTTTAAAAAATTTAGTCTCTTCATGAAACTTATTTTAACCACCCTCTCAAGCATTCATTGGTTACAAGTGCACTGTTGCTTTCAAATCAATCAAGAAGACATTCATTGATTCAACATCCTCTATTTCTTCATACACTCATCATCCTCTCATGTTCAATGTTCTATCTTCACCTAAATCATCACCCTCTATTTTTCTATTCACGTCTCTGCTCATATACTTAACCTCAAGACTTCAAAAATAGGTTTTTCACTCTGAGTTATACTTTCTACTCATTGTAGATGACCTTTTATAACCCCTATCTTACTCTCTGGATAAATTTCATTTTGTATACTACACTTTATACACATTTATCACTGCTATACTTGCCAATTTGCACATTTTGAGATCTCACAAGCATCAAATTTAATATGCCTTATTTGTTTTGATACATTTAGTCATCCTGTCTTATTCTCAATACAAACCTTTTCTCTCACAAAAACTGTGCAACCACACCACACAAAAATTGAGCCTTTTTGTATATAGTGATATCATCTTCATATGAATTTTAAGCATCAAGTCTACCTCTTCACGCTTCATATGATTTTCTATACAACTTTCTAAACCTTTTTCATTCAAATTAAGAAGATCAAGAGACATAATATAAAATTCCATGGATAATAATCACGGTCCCTGTATTGTCTTATACAAGTTCCTTTCATTTCATCTGATATCATGATCTATTAGGTGCATATAGGAGACAAACATATTATTCTAACATTGTTTCAGTCAGTTACACATTTGGAATCTCAGTCTGAGATTTCAGTTACATATTTTATATTCTAGCACTACAAAACTATCATCACCTACACAAGAAGTTTCGAACTACACATTACTTCTAAACTTACACACCCTTTTCAAATTCCTTTACAACCTTAACTCTTATTATTTTTTTCATAGTTTACCCTTAAAGTATCATTTGATTCAAAGAGAGCATTATCATTTGAAAAAACATATGAAGTACGAAAAAAATATGAAGCAAAAGTTGGAGCACTATGGAATCACTACTCAGAGCTTGGTATTCATGACATCAAGGTATAAAGCACGTTTTATTTTTCTTCTTCTCAGTTAACCTATCAATGGCATGGAGGAGCTTCAACACAATCAAAGAAGGTATTGTCATGAAAAGAGATGAAAGGAATGATAAGAAGATTGTTCCAAGCCGCAATCTCAGATGATAATAGCACACCACATTAGATTTGCAAAACAAAAGAGTTAAAATACCATATATGGAAATCTGTCATAATCCATAATGCTCAATACATTACAATAGAATGACTTTAATTATTCAATAAGAAAGATGTACATATAGGAGGAGGGAAGTACAACTACTACCTAAATCAGTGGTGAAGAACTACCACTAATTGATACTAGTAGTAAAGTTAACTCCAAAAGACTAGTAACCTAACTCCACATAACTGAGAAGCTAACTCAACACAACTAGTACACCTAAGCAAGCTAACCAACCAAGTGTAGGGCTAACACAAGTGTAAGAATTATCCTAATAAATAAATAAAAGGATAAATAATAACCTACACTAACACCCTCTTGTAAGCATAGCTTAGGTGGGTGGAAAAGAAGGCAGGTCCCGGCAATAAGGCCTGATGAGGTACCCACATACAAAAAACACAGATAATATCTCCTAACATCTAAATAAGATAAAAGAAATATCCACACACATAAGTGGGTGAGGATAAATACAATAAAGGTAAATAAAGTACCTAGGTGAACATGAGCTAAGGTAAATACCTACTCTATAAATACCTACTGATGGTGGAGAGGGATCTCATTGTGTTTAATCAATTTCTCGCCAATACCCTCCCGCACGATGGAGTCAGGTATACACCCAATCAGCCCAATAACATTAGGAGGAAGTGACAACCGAGAATTTCTGAGAGGTCACCCATCTCAGCACTACTCTAGGGGTGGCATGCTTAACTTCCTGGGCTCTGATACCAAACAACTTGCTGTCACACACCAAGCTCAAACTTTTAGTGTGACGACAAGTCGTGCAGCTCTGATACCATGAAATGAACAATAACCAGATCATACCAAGCCAAGAACACAGATGCGAATCAACGCTCCTCGATCAAATAGAATTGAAAGTAATTCACCAGAATAACTTACATAAAACCTTTGCCAAACCAAATGAGAACAATATCATATATTATTATGGAACTGCAATGCAATTACATTGAGATGGGCCCTGCTAAATCGGCCAAGGGAATAACAATCGAAGAAACAGTCAGTCGTATATCAGCCATAAAATCAAGGAAATAACTAGTCATCAAAGAACTTTCAAGACATAAGATTTAGGATGAGAACTAGCCATTAAGGATTAGTCAAACCATAGACAGGAAATAACTATACCAACAACTAAATAATATCCATAATATCTAAATAAGAATAAAATGAAATATCCACCACATAGTGCCTTCGCGTGTGAGATAAATACAATAAAGGTAAATAAAGTACCTAGGTGAACATGAGCTAAGGTAAATACCTACTCTATAAATACCTACTGATGGTGGAGATGGATCTCATTGTGTTAATCAATTTCTACGCCAATACCCTCCCGCACGATGGAGTCAGGTATACACCCAATCAAGCCCAATAACATTAGGAGGAAGTGACACCGAGAATTTCTTGAGAGGTCACCCATCTCAGCACTACTCTAGGGGTGGCATGCTTAACTTCCTGGCTCTGATACCAAACAACTTGCTGTCACACCACAAGCTCAAACTTTTAGTGTGACGACAAGTCGTGCAGCTCTGATACCATGAAATGAACAATAACCAGATCATACCAAGCCAAGAACACAGATGCTAATCAACCGCCTCGATCAATAAGATGAAAGTAATTCACCAGAATAACTTTACATAAAACCTTTGCAAACAAATGAGAAACAATATCATATATTATTATGGAACTCAATGCAATACATTGAGAATGGGCCTTGCTTAAATAGGCAAGGAATAACAATCTAAGAACCAGTCAAGGTCGTATATCAAGCCATAAATCAAGGAAATAACTAGTCATCAAAGAACTATTCAAGACCATAGATTTAGGAGAGAACTAGCCATTAAGGATCTAGTCAATACCATAGATCAAGGAAATAACTATACCTAACAACTAAATAATATCTCCTAATATCTAAATAAGATAAAAGAAATATCCACACACATAAGTGGGTGAGGATAAATACAATAAAGGTAAATAAAGCACCTAGGTGAACATGAGCTAAGGTAAATACCTACTCTAACATGTTTGGTATCAGAGCTGGAGATTGTTGTTGGCATCCGTCTGTAAGTTTTTTTTACAAATAAAATCTTTGTATATTCATATATGTGGGATTTGGTCATATTTTGTTGCTGCATGCATTTTTATGTAAAATAGAGGCTTCCATTGGATTCGGAAGGTGGGAAAACCCTAAGATCAACTGTAAACTCGACCATTTCTGGAGGCAGTCATTTTTTTTTGGTTTTTTACATTGTTGTAGGGAAGCACACTGGCATACCTCGGGATCCATGCCACAAAGAAGAAAAATGTGAGATTATTTTTTAGATATGTTGGATTTCTCAAGATCTGCACAGGGTAATTTTCTATTGTAGCACATCTATCTTGGTTTACATGCAGGAAGGTTTTCGGATCTTTCCTTTTTTGGCAGGGGTCCATGGATGCTGTGCACGTCTTTTGCCATTTCAGGCAAATCTGCAGGTTGCTATTTTCGGCAATAAAGGTCACTATCTATATAGTCCAGAAATAGTAATTTTTATCAGAAGAGGTAGTTGAATGTGACTTTCTCGAAAACACACGACACACCCCAGAATAGTAAGTTGCGCAAACACCGATTAAAATCCTTAGCTCTTGGTCATAATGGTATGGTCATATGAGAGCTTAAAGCTTGTATTTCCTACTAGTAGGTGCTTATCTTCAACCCCCTTTAATTTTATTTGTGTGGTGAAGGCAACAACAATTTATTTTGTTTTAGTGGCAACTACAATAAATAACCTCAAGAAATCCAACAGACCCGAAATAAAAATCCCACATTTTTTTTCTCTGCCATGAATCCCGAGGCGGATCGATGTGATTCCCTGTAACAATAAAAAAACCCCAAAAAAATGAATGCCTCCAAGAATGGTTGAGCTTACAGTCGATAAAAATGCACGTAGCAAAAAAATATGACTGAATCCCAAATATATGAATTTACAATGAATTTATTTGCAAAATAAAACTTACAAACAGATGTCAACAACAATCACCAGCTCTGATACCATAAAAGGAACAATAACCAAATAATACCAAGCCAAGAACACAGATGCTAATCAAACACCATGATCAATAAGATGAAAGCAATTCGCCAGAATAACTTTACATAAAACCTTTGCAAACAAATAAACAACAATATCAGATATTATTATGGAACTCAATGCAATACATTGAGAATGGGCCTTGCTTAAATAGGCAAGGAATAACAATATAAGAACCAGTCAAGGTCGTAGATCAAGCCATAAATCAAGGAAATAACTAGTCATCAAAGAACTCGTCAAGACCATAGATTTAGGAGAGAACTAGACATCAAGGATCTAGTCAATACCATAGATAAAGGAAAGAACTAGTCAATACCATAGATCAAAGAAAGAACTATACCTAACAACTAGATAATATCTCTTAATATCTAAATAAGATAAAAGAAATATCCACACACATACGTGGGTGAAGATAAATACAATAAAGGTAAATAAAGTACCTAGGTGAACATGAGCTAAGGTAAATACCTACTCTAACAGTTTTATTTTTCTTCTTCTCAGTTAACCTATCAATGGCATGGAGGAGCTTCAACACAATCAAAGAAGGTATTATCATGAAAAGAGATTCAAAAAAATGACTATTTTCACACTTTAGAAAGACTCATTGTATGTTATTTGTAAAAATCATGATCCTCTAAGAGATCAGAATGGTTCAAACCTTCTCAAGAAAGCATATGCTTGAATAGGGTATTGACCATTTTCAAACACAATCATGCAACATTGAAGAATTTGTTCCTTCCATGGGAATTTTCAGTTTAACATGGCTCCAGAGACATCCTTATTTGGTCTGATGATATGCAATCAAGAATAAAAACGCTGGATATATCAACATTGTGCATGTTTAGGGTTTGGGACACAAACCCTCATTTGTTGTTTTCAACCTTTTAACACATTTTATTTTTACCTTTTGTTTTCATACACTTGTAGGAGACTTAGTTATAGGTTCACACTTTAAGTTCAGACCCTCCATTTTTTTTGATAGTTGAAGATTTTGATGATTTCAGACAAGTACAATCCTTCTTTGACTGTCACGAGAGAAGAAATTTAAAGTCTTCAAAAAATGACTTAATTTTCTTATGAAGAAACATTTTATTTGGCATCTGTATAAAAACTTGGGTAGCACCATACTTTAGATAACTTTACCACAATAGAAGCATTACTAGTTTAAGGTATATACACATGAAAGCTACCATTTACTATGCTTTGTGAACAGTTTATTTAGACACATTAACAATAATATTTTATTTGGAATTTTATTTCTATCAAAGCTTTAGTTTGGTGATCATCCATTTGTAAGATCATGCCAAGGAGAACTCTATCACCACCTTCACAGGCTTGTGATCATTGTTTTTAGGATGAAGTTTGTAAACACTCAAATTTTTATCTCATTGAAAGGACTTGTATGAGGTAGTTTAGAAGAAAATAAACCCATAATTTCACTTCACTTAACCAAAACACTTTTGAGCTTCAACCAATTATATTGAACCTGTAGAAATTGCTTACACTCATGTCTCATCTCACCATCATGTATACTCACACAAATATTTTTTTAAGCACTGTGGCATGTTCAACCTTGAGAAACCTTTCAATGGTAGAGAGAGAATTTTGATAGAGTACACACTAGACAAACGAACTTGTTCAAATTTATTCATGAGTACAAATAATACGTCTCATAATTTCTTAACACTAGGGGGATTTCCTTGATACCTTCAAACAAACATTGTACACCTAAAAATATGTAAAATAGGGTCAAATAGTATGGAATTATTTTTCTTAAAGAGTAATAATACATCATATTGACCTTAAGAGAGTCCTCAAAACTCTTGAGATTTTGTACTATCTTAAATTTTTTATTTTGAGTCAAACCACCTCATGTTATGCCTATCGCTTCTGAAAGGAGGCTTGAGGAGAGAGAAACCTTGTTAGAAAAATGAACACAAGTTCTTTGTTTCTTATCCAATTTCCCTCAAACTTTTAAAAAAAGTTCAGGCTTGGAGTGCTCTTGAAATATTACTTCTATAATTTATCCAATGGATACTCGAACATTGTTTTTGGATGTTAATAAGGCAAGGTGCTCAATTTTCATTCCTTAAGAAGCTACTTTTAGACAAACTTGTATAACTTCCACAAACCTCTTCAAAAATTGATGAAACTTGACATGAAGAACTAAAAGAAACCCCTCTACACACTGCATAGGTTGATTTGCCATAAATTTTCCTATATAACTCAAACCTATATCATTTACCTCAAAATTCATTATCATTCCTCAAAGGTAGTTTTGGTAAACATTTTAATTTTGCCTCTAGGATCTAAAATAAGCCTTATGATTGCTCATAAATTTCCTAGGAAATGTTACTAGACTCCTTCCATGATTACCTAATATTTTCATGACTAATAGAACACCTGAGCCAAGCTTACTAACCATATTTATACCTCTAGTGGTATCCCACCTCACTTACCAAGCTTGCAACATCCTGAACCCATTCTGGAATCAACATGAAACCTCTTTGTGAGCTCCAAATGTCACTAAGATAGCATTACCAATTAACCTTCATGCTTATGACCAAGATTTCACTTCACCATTCACACCTTTTCCATTGATGCCACTTGACATCAATGAAAACACTAATAACCAGGGTTCAACAATCCTATGCTGACATGCTAGGCCTTAATCCTTCTATCATCGTTCACAACATTGTTACTATTCCCACTACTAAGTTAGCTAAGTAAAAACTTCATCGCATGCATCCCTATGTTTCCATCCTTTTCAAAGAGGATTTGTAACACCTTCTCTCTGCCAACTTCATCATACCTATGGATTATCCGTAATGGGTTTCTAACATCATGCCCATTTCCATATCTTCTTGAAAGCTTATTATCCGTATTGAATTTCAGGATCTGAATCTCACTCTCCCTAAAGATGAATTTCCTCTTTCTAACATTGATAAACTCATTGACCTCACCATTGTCATGAGATGCTACCTCTTATGGATTGTTTCTCATGTTATAATCAGATCCTCAACACACCGAAGACCAACATAAGAATTATTCCATCACCCCTTGGGGGAATTTATATTATCGTGTCATGCCCTTCAGTTTAAAGAACATGAAGGCCACCTATCATCATGTTATGACCTAGGTCTTCCATGATCTTATCCATTAAAGTGTAGAGGAGTATGTTGACGACCTCTTGGGTAAATCCAAACATTGGCGGGATCACTTTTCTATTTTTGAAATCCTCTTTTCACGTCTTATCCAATTCTTCCTTCGTTTGACTCCAAAAAAGTATGTTTTTGGAGTTCTAACTCGAAAAATCCTTGGATTTATCATTTATATTAGGGGTATTGAATTTGACCCTGCCAAAATCAAATCCATCCTTGAGATGCCTCCCCCTTCCAATCTAAAGCAGCTTCACAGTCTTCAAGGCCAAATTTAATCAGTTTATTGCTTCATCTCAGAACTCTATGACCGTTGCCAAAATTTTCACCATCTTATTCACAAATAAATTGAATTTAATTGGGATGAAAATTTCTAAAAGGCCTTTGATGATCTCAAGTGGTATCTTATATCCCTATTTGTGCTCACACCTCTGCGAGAGGGGGAGCCATTATATTTGTATATATCTACTACCGGTCATGCTTTAGGTGCCATGTTGGCACATCAAAATGAGTAGGGCAAGGAGCAGGCCATTTATTATATTAGTCACACCCTTTATGAGTATGAGACTCGTTACAGTAAAGATGAAAAGTTGTGTTGTGCTCTCTTCTTTGCCACTTCGAAGCTTTGTCATTATCTCCTTAATCACAAAACCTACATTATCACTAATTTTTATCCTCTTAAAACCATGCATTCAAAAACTTATCAAAATGATCGAATCACTTGATGTCTCATGCTCATGACTGAGTTTGACCTTGAGTTTCTCTCTCTGAAATTTTACATTAGAAGGATCTTCTTCGACGATCAAACAATCCCTTTCCCTTCTCTTCTTCTTTCCCTTTCTTCGAATTTTTTGTTGTACACAATCAGGGTATTTTGTCCTATTTACTTAAGTCACAATATTTGTAAATTATAAAAGTAATCTCTCAAAATTATAAGAGAGGTACTTAATTTTTCTCTTCTAAGGGAAATTAAAAGGTCAAAAGTGTAATAGGAACACGAACACTCATTTGTGGAGTAGATGAGAAGGTAATTCATAATGATATAAATTATAATGTCTTATCCATTCCAAAGGATCTTGAAATTATAGTTTTTGGTAGTGTAATTGTGGATTGTTGTAGATTGATTGAGCTTTCTATTCATAACTACATAAAAAATGAAAGCTACATTCTTCCATTTCCTTTGCTTATATTTCCTATAGTCTCTCTTTTCTACAACTTTGCAAGTATGGCAATCAAGAAGGAAATTAGTTTCCTTGATAGATAAACCTTAAGAACTATGCGTCTCTAGTTTATTAGTCTAACTAATTTCTCACATTGTTTCTTTCCTCTAATTGAATGTTGAACTACTCTGGTTATCGTGTGTGAACTATGCTAGTTCCTACTCACAATCATAGCCTTCCATTTTAAAATTTATCCCCTTAATCCCTCATGGATGCAATTTTCCTCCCTTGTACACCATACAATCACTTTTCCATAGGTTATGTTGGTTTTCAAACTTGCACCCGTGTCTTGGATCTAGAAGGATCAAGTTGTTTGAGACAAAAATGGAACCGTCTCCAAGTTGTGGGACCTTGCGTGCTTGAGATGGATCTCCAAAGAATGTCCAATTCCCTCTATCTATTTCTACTACCAGTGCTACTCCTATTTCTGAAAGGGAAAACTAAGCTAATAATGCCAAGGGTACCAAGGATAGAAGGATAAAATGAAATAAAACTACAATAAAAGGAGATAGTACCAAAAAAAAATGGATGAATACTATTTGTTTTGAGCGAAAACATGAAGGGAAATGTGTGGAAGAGGGCTAGACATGTGTAGCACAACTAAAACGTATTTACCATATCATTTTCATGAAACACAACTAAATAAGGAGATGCAAAGGACATAAAATGGAACAATGAGAATGCAATGAAAAAGAAAAGGAAAGAAGAAGGAATGCAAACATGTTAGGAAAAATAATAGTCACAAAATGATGCTTCTATTACTTCTAGAAATGCACAGAGTTGTTACAATGGTGAAAGATGCCGATATCCACATGCACCAACTAGATCTAGAGGTCTGCGACTCAAAATATAGAAAATATGAAGTCCTTGGAAAAATGCGTAGGAATCCAAAGTGTTCAACCAAACAAAATGATCCCATCTTTTAAATTTATAGATGAATTCATGTAATAAGAAGATAAGGATGAGGTAAAATATGAATTTGACATGAAACCACCAACAAGAATCATTCAATGCCTACAAATACACCTAGAAATCTATCATATGCACTTCCCCAAGTCTGTCTGGAATGTTGAAGAAGGAAGGACGGCGAATCAGATCAAATTAGGTGGTTGGAGAAATTAGATCTACTCATTAATATCTAAGAACATTGTTTTCTGATTTCTCACCTACCATATTTACCAATAATTTTTAATT
Source organism: Taxus chinensis (assembly GCA_019776745.2). Classification (NCBI taxonomy): domain Eukaryota; kingdom Viridiplantae; phylum Streptophyta; class Pinopsida; order Cupressales; family Taxaceae; genus Taxus; species Taxus chinensis. The sequence continues at coordinate 157,557,581 of CM034149.1, forward strand.
TAAATGCCTAGCAGTATATCCTATCTTAGGAGCTATTGATTGAGACTAGGTGTGCATCTATCGGAGATCTGTAGAAAAAGATATGGCTGTCAGAATTTTTTCAAAGTAGTATATGCACCCAAGACACATGGTGCGTGGTGGATTGGCTGAAAGGATGGCCAACTGTGCAAATGTTCTTGTCATTTTTGACATGTGTCACTCATTGATTTTTTGCAAGGACTTGACACCCTATTAGCAGGATTTGACTAGCTATGTGCGGCATACTCAAGCATGTCAGAGAATGACATGACATGGAAAGACACAAAGGATGGCACAAAGATATGCATGCAGAAGAATGAGGTGTGGGAAGAAGGAAAAAGGAAGGCGAGCGTGACGCACACAAGGGAAATGAGGAAAAATTATGAGATGAGAACGCATAGTCAAAGCACAATTATTACAACATAATGTGTAAGGGCATGAGGAAGAGGCATGCAGAAATACCAAGGACTAAGCCATTCTGAAGCAAGTGTTATGCACACGTGCATGATGGATGCAATGTTTTGTAAGAAAGTGGAAGTGTAGGGAATGTGCGCATGGGGAAGATGGAATGAAGAGGAAAAGTAAAAGGAAGGGAAGAAGGGGAAGTGTGCAAGGGCACATGAGGAAAATAAGGGAGGAGCATGAGGAAATTCAACCAAGGGAATGTGCCAAGTGAACTTAAGCGTGCACAACCTTGTAATGAAGAGCTCATAGCCATAATATGTATATAAGTTACCCAAATAATTAGGAGAATTATTTGGATAAAAGTTTTCGCAACTTTCGGGGCCATCTGCCTGCTAGATGAAGGATATCAGTATCATAGAGCATCCATTGAGCATGGAGTCTACTATGTAATCATGAAATTCTTATTCATAGCTTTGAAAAATTTTCCCTTGAAGTTAATTAAAGGACCATTTCTTGACTCTATTTTGAATCCTGTAAACTATTGAAAACTGCTGGAAGAAGATCGACACCTTGAAAGAAAAGAAAGAGCGTGCACAAGCAAAAATAACTATCTACAAACAAACAATGTGCGTGAATCACACTTGGAGGAATTAAAACTATTCTAATATATACAAAATGATGTAGAAAACTGTAATGGAAGGGTTCGAGATAGATCCCATTTACTAGGATTTACAGCACGCCTCCATCAAGATGATTTAAATTGAAAGATTTAGCCTCTTTGCACGAAATGATGATGTATACGCCACTCCAAAATGAATTAAACTTTTAATGGCACCCCTGGTTTATCTTTGTCAGCATCCCATTTCAAAACCAAGTCCCCAACTCTAAAATTTTAAGGCCTGACATTTCGTCAAACCATTTATTTGTTGTTTGATGATGTTTTTCTAGCTTGATCATGGCATATTTTCTTGATTCTTCAAGATTAACTAGCTCTATCATTTTTGATTTCTCTTTGTTTTGCGCCTTCAAATTCCAACTACTAGGAAAGCGCCAATGATTTCAACTCTAGTGTCAAAGGAAGGGTAACCTCCTTGCCATACATAAGCTTGTAAGGTGACGTTGCTATCAATTTTTAAACTACGAGTCTATCTTATTAGAGTGCGTGAGAGACATTTGTATGCCACTGTCTTTGGTTGATGTTCATTATTACTTCATGATACTTATTAGGTTCTTGTTTGTTGACTCTGCTAGACCATTTCCTTGGGGGTAATAGTTAGACAAAGTCTTCATATAGATACCCATATTTAGAGCCCAATCAGTGATTTTAGTACCAAGGAAGGCTTTTGCATTATCAAAGTAAATGGTTTGAGGAATGCCAAACCTTGTGACTATACTTTTGAGAAAGTCAAGGATGGATGACTTGGTTGATTCTTTGAGCACGAAATGCTTCTGTCTATGTGGTGAAGTGGTTCCGTAGCTGTCAATACCCATTTGTGTCCAATGCTTGAAGGTAGATTGATCATGCCTATGAAGTTGAGACCCCATTGTGCAAAAGGCTGATCCACTTAGATTGGCCAGAGGGGAAGCATTGTCAAACTCTTCTTTCCCGTAAAGAAAGCACATTCCTTTTATTTTTTAACCCACTTGTGTGCATCTGCAAACAGATTAGTGCCAAAAGATACTTGTCATTATGATCTTCATTGTTATATTTTTGGCAGAGAAGTGTCCACCAAAGAATCCATCATGAAATTCTGCTAGCACCTTTTCATTTTTCACATCATTGATACACTTTAACAGCATGCCATCAAGATTCTTATTGTAAAAAATTCCATCAATTAAAACATAAGGGATAGATTATAACCTCATATGCCTTCTCTTTTATTTTTTTGAACTAGGAAGGTATGTACCCTTGTAAAGGAATGTGATCATGTCCTTCATCTATTCGTGCGTGCTAGGATCTATATTTTTTTCAATACCATACTTTCTGCATCCCTCAAAGATTTTCTCCAGGTACACCATATGATCTGCAATTTTCTTTGAGAAAATAGTGATGTCATCCAGGTAGACCAAGATGAAATCATTGATATAACCTTTGAAGGTAGTGTCCATGGTGCGTTGGAATGTGGCACCCGTGTTTGAAAGACTAAAGGGTATTTTATGATATGCATATGTTCCCCACTTGGTTGTAAACTCCGTCTTGAATTGATCCTCTTCCTTGACCAGCATTTGATTGAAACCTGAATACCCATTTAACATTAAGAATATTTGTGTGCTAGCCACAATCTACAAAATCTGCTCCATCGAAGGAAAAGGATAATGATCCTTTAGAGATGCCTTGATCAAATCTCCAAAATCAACACAAAGTTTGATTTCATTGTTCTTCTTGTGCATTGGAGCTAGATTTTTGATCCAGGTAGAGTACTTGATGGGAAAAATAATCTTTACCTCAATAAATTTTGATAATTCCTTTCTCGTGAGGGGCTCTATCTTTGGATTTACTGGTCGATGCTTCTGTCTAATGGGCTTGATAGCAGGATCAAGTTCAATGGAGTGTTGAGAAACACTTGGATCAAAACCTTTGAGGTCTTCATACTCCCATGAGAATATATCACTATATTTTTGATAGAGAGAGAGAGAGAGATAAAGGCTTAATTTTTCATCATGCAACATAATTCTTATTGAGAAGCAACCCCTTTCCGCATGTAATAGTGACTGGGGATCATTCTTCTGGTGTAGTGTGCATACAATTTTCTTCACCCTTGAACTCATCATTAAGGATAAACATTTTCTATAAGTTGACCATCCCTTTAGGTAACTTGTTTGACTTCAGTTGAATCACTTGGTCCCCATAGCTTTCATGCAAGTCATCTTGCATGCTTGATGAGAATTTAGGTTCATTATGGATGAACAGGACAATCTGTGCCTCACTATCAAACACTTGCCAACTGGTATTATTTTCTAGAAAGGATGGTTTGATCACCATCTTAATGGGTTAGATGTTTCCTTTGAAAAATTCCTTAGCATGAGAGAACTAAAAACCAAGCGCGGCCATTTGGTCATCTTTCCTATTCATTTTTTTTGGCACCACCTACAGATTCAGAGCATCAAAGATCTCAAGGAGGTCCCAAACTGTGTGTTTATAAACTTTGAGAAGCTTATTATTTTCCTAGCACTTATTGGTGACTTGGTGGATAACTAATTCAGTATCCCCAAATATATGCATTTCCTTAATCTTCTTCTTTTCAGTGATAAGAAAACCATACACCATCACCACATTGTTGGAACATGTAAACTGCAATATGTGAGCGAAGAAGAATTTCTCATCCTTAGGGGAAATGAGAATGACTCCTACTCCATCATCATTTCTACCTATAGATCCATCAAAATATAACCTCCTCCCTTGCTCTGTAATGGCATTTTTGCCTTTTACTATTGAAATGATGTTCTGTGCAAACTTTTGGAGCAACAAAACGTGTTTCGTGATGCATATGTCCATCCTTACTCGTTTTTGCTTGTTCTCTTCTTGCCTCTCTTCATTGCAGGTATTTGTGCATGTTTGAATGTTCATTGCAGGTTTGGAGCTATGTTCACGGAGTTTTGGGACATCTTCTGTGTGAAATCTATCCTTGGGCCTGTGATGCATCTGTCTATCCTTCCCATTGCTCACCTCTCTTTTTTCCATGGCAGTTTTGATAGATGTCCAACATTCTCCTTCTCTGGTGTATCACCGTTTTAGTGTAGGCTCTAGTTTTTCCTTTTCTCTCTCTCTCTGTCTCCTTGGCATTGTTAGATTAGGATTAGATTAGCTTGCCTACACTGGAATAGCTTGTGGCAGGTAGTTTAGGAGTAGGAACTAGCCTTCTCTGGAGATTCCTTTCTCATTCTACAAGTCCCACACTTGGAGAAAGGATTCAATGTTGTGCAATCACACTGGATGCCTAAGTGATCAACCTAGAAGCCTGATCTGCATCCAAGGGTGCTGTGATTTTGCAACAACAGTTCTGGCACGCCCGGTGGGACATCATAGAAGTTAGAGTTTCATCTTTCAGAGGTGTCTCATTATCAAACAGAAAATCTTAAGCCACCGTGCGACCGCAACAACAGTTCTGGCACACCCGGTGGGACCTTAGAGGTCTTCCACTTCATCTTTTGCAGGTTGATGTGTTCCTGTGAAGATTTCAGCCTTTGGAGGCACTTGCAAACACATCTGGCGACTCCATCTGGTCAACAACCCATCTCTGAAGTTGCAGACCTTCCCTTCCATTCATTTTCATTCATTTTTCATCCATTCTTCTTTCCATCTCTTCTATCTTCTTTCATTCTATGAAGTTTTGCAATCATGACTTCATTTCCATCATGGAATTCACATCAATAACAACAGTATATTCCACCTCCAACATATTTTACAAATCCTCCAAATTAGTATTTTGAGCAGATTCAAGATCAGTATGCATACCCATATGAGTAGTTGTGCCAAAGTCAGTTTGGCTATGGAGCTTTCTAAGAGCAAGAGTATGCATATAATGAAGACCATCAGATCCAAGATGCTGGTCTGTTGGAGAAAATCCAAAAGATGGAGGTAAAGATGGTGCAGTCCAGAGCAACAGCTCAAATGAGAGCTTTCAAAATCGGTTACAGGACTCCTTGTCCATGGGGAGGCCCTTTTCCAAGACACTTTGGCCCTCAAGAGAAGCTGGACTTCATGATAAAGATGCTGCCCCAACTTGCACAATGGACATCAGAAATAGAGGCCTATACATTCGGTGTTGAACAACCTTGTCAATGGGTAAGTTCTACACCATCATCTGGTTTTTCTCTTCCCATTACTCAAGCAGCATCATCTCATTTGGACTTGCAAATTTTAAACTCTCCATCTGCTGTCCCAAATGTTGATCCAATGTCTCCACCTCTTGAAATACTAAGTCCACACACCAAAACTTAGCAATATGAAATTTAATATTTCATTTCTTGTCCCACCAAGCATACCAAAAATGGTTGTTCATTAAACTTGCACCTGTGTCTCAAATATGGAAGGATCAAGGTGTTTGAGACAACAATGGAACCGTCTCTAAGTTATGGGACCTTGTGTACTTGAGATGGATCTTCAAAGAAGGTCAGTTCCTCTATCTTTTTCTACTGCCACTGCTAATCCTAGTGTTGAAAGGGAAAACTAAACTAATAATGTCAAGGGACTAGGGATAGAAGGGTAACATGAAAGGAAACTACACTAAAATGTGATAGCACTAGAAAAAGAGGGATGAACACTATCTGTTCTGAGTGAAAATGAAGGGGAATGTGTTGAAGAAGGCAAGGCATGTGTAACATGTCTAAAACATATTTACCATATCAGTTTCATGAAACACAACTAAATAAGGAGCTACAAGGGACGTAGAATGGCACAACCAACACGAAATGTAAAAGAAAAGGAAAGAATCAGGAATGCAAACATGGTAGGATAGATAATAGTCACAAAACAATGCTTCTATCACTTCCAGAAATGTACAGAGTTGTTACAATGGTGAACGAGATTGATATCCACATGCACCAACAAGATCTAGAGGTATGTGGCTCAAAATATAGAAAATATTAAGTCCTTGGAAAAATGTGTAGGGATCCAAAGTGTCAAACCAAACAAAATGATTCCAGCTCTTACATTTATCGATGAATTCATGGAAGAAGAAGAGAAGGAGGAGGTAAAACCCAAATTTGAAATGCAAACACCAAAAAGAAGCATTCAATGCCTACAAATTTTCCTGTAAATTTGTCAAATTCACTTCCCAATGTATGTCTGGTGTGTTGAAGAAGGAAGGAGGGTGAATCAAATTAAATCAGGTGGTTGGAGCAATTAGATCTACTTATGAATTTATAGAACATTGTTTTCCCATTTCTCACCTACCATACCACCAAGAATTTTGAATTTGAATGCCTATCACTGTAGCCTATCTCAACATCTATTGATTGAGACTAGGTGCTCACCGATCGGAGCTCTGTAGAAAAATATATGGTTTTCAGAAGTTTTTTAGATTCATCTACGCATGTAAGACACGTGGTGCGTGTGGATTGGTTGAAAGGACAACCAAATCTACAAATCTTCTTATCATTTCTGCCACATGTCACTCATTGATTTGTTGTAAGGATTCGGTGCCCTGTTGACTGGTTATATGTGGCACACTCTAGCGTGTCAGAGAATGACATGACATGGAAATACGCAAAGGAGGGCACAAAGATATGTGTGTGAAGGAATGAGGTAGGGGAAGAAGGTAGAAGGAATGCATGTGTGACACGCACAGGGGAAATGAGGTAAACTAGTGAGAAGAGAACGAATAGTCAAGGCACAATTATTACAAGATAATGTGTGAGGGAGTGAGGAAGAGGTGCACTGGGATACCAAGGACTTAGCCATTTTGGAGAAAGTGTTATGCACATACGTGGGATGGATGTAATGTTTGATAAGAAAGTGGAAGCATATGGAATGTGTGCAAGGGGAAGATGAAATAAAGAGGAAAAGGAAAATGAAGGGAAGAATGGGAAGTGCATAAGGTCACATGAGGAAAAGAAGGGAGGAGTGCAAGGAAATGAAACAAAGGTAATGTGCCAAGTGAACTTAAACACGTGCAACCTTGCAATGAAGAGCTTAGAACCAACATATTTATATAAGGTACCCAAATAACTTAGAGAGTTATTTGGATAACAGGTTCAATGAAGTGTTTATGTGTGATTCCAAACATATTTGGCCAACCCACAACATTTAGATAAGATTAGAATAATTATATTCAATAATGGGAGTCTCCTCATACACAAGAAGGATGAGCATAGCCCCGTAAACATTGGTGGAATTAGATAATTTACAATAGGACATTATTTCACCAATAGTTTTTGGTGACTCTGCTGGGGAGATATTTGCCCTCATGCACCCATATAGATCTCTAAAAATATAAAAAAACTAGAAAATTTAAAATACCAAAAAAATACTATTTGAACAATCAAAAATCATTTTTGTAATCCCACATATAAATATACACTTTTCAAGTTTCCTTCCTAAGTACTTGAGCTAAAATTCCATAAATAAGGTATACCCAAGCTTAACATGCAGGTGGCGCTATTGAATCATATTTGAGAAATAATGAAGAGTTGATTTTAGACTTCCCATCATACCAAGATGAAAAGTTCCTGAAAATCCTATTGAAGGTCATAATTAAGGACCATTTGTTGAACCACGAATCATAATTCCTCCTGAAGAAGAAATATCAAAAGAATCAAAAGATGAAGAAATGGAAACACAAGTACATGTACCATGGGGACAAAAACTAGTTTGTTGTCTTTGACTCCACCACTTCATGAAATTCCAAACGAATCAAGAAATAACTTTATGAAATTGTATGGAGAAGGAAAATAACGTCCTGACGATCATATCATAGCCTTCATCATAGCTTGTGGCTTCCTTGGAGTATAATTTCAATATTTTGCAGTGTGTTTGTTTGTGGAAACATTGCAAGATGTCGTCTTAGACTGGTTATATTATTTGACTTCACGTTTAATTGCTGATTGGGGTGGTTTAAAAATTAAGTTTGAAGAAAGATTCAATATTGCAAAATAAAATCATACCCTCATTCCCCAACTTTATCAGATGAAGAAAGAACTGTGAGAGTCCATGAGAGAATTTTTGGAAAAATTGAACAAATGGATCAACAAGATTCACATTGTTTCCTGTCGTATTGTAGATAATATGAAGACGTTCTTAATGAATGCTCAATTTACCAAAGAGAGTTTATTTATACGGATATTTCAACCATGAGCTTTGGACAACAGATCAAGAATCTTTGAAGGAAGGATAAAACCAAGAGTTCCAAGGATGAGAGAGTTGACAAATTATTGTAAAAGTTTGCCAATGACTTGACAATGTTGAAGAAAGAAGTTTCTCAATGAACACCTCATCCAAACTGGAACAGGAACTAGACTACAGAAGCACCCCGAAGAATTTCCTTGGAGGCTCCGCCAATCAATACAATATGTGAGATAAATGAATATGAAGAAGAAGAAACTTTTGAATCATAATTTGAAAAGGAAAGATAACAAGAATGTGTTCGGATCAGATTTTGTAAATGCATGCTTGATGATGAAGAATCCACAGATAGTTAGTACTATGTGGTGTTCACTCAATCACAAAAGGAGAAATAAGGTTCTTCTTTAGATGACTAAGCTAGGAAATTGAATCCTCAAATGGCGACTCCACAAAAAATAACAAAAGGAAGATCATCAAAGTTTGCTTCCACAGGGGCAGCTAAGAAGAAGCATGAGATTACTTCAACCAAGAATGCTTCTGCTTCCTCGAGTAAGTCTCATTCAACTTCCATTGAAATATTAGTTTCAATTGACCCTAATAAAATTCATGTCTTTTTATGATCTTCGAGGATGTTCTTGAACTGCCCTTGTTGCATCTCAATCCACTCCATCTCTAAATTTTCTCACTTCCACACCATCTACATTATCTTGTTATTCAATGGGTATAAGTTGAACAATTACATCATTGGATCTTGTGCTTCAGACAACGTCATGCCTGCAGAAGTTGCTAAAGCTCTCGACCTCTCCCTTTATCCTACCTCTGGTCATTACCTCTTTGGAAATGAAATAATTTTCCCTTATGGGAAAGATCAAGGATGCTGAGGTAGCATTGGCAGGCTTCCCTGAAAAGAAAATCACAATGAGAATACTTGTAGTAGACATGCCCACCTCTTATGGTATGTTGTTGGGTAGAAGTTTTTGTCGATATAAGAGTAGATATGTAGCTGTATTGGTCACATGCCACGATTATGGTCAATAGTAAAGAGAAAAAAATTCTTCCCATCATGAATATGAAGTATACTTTTCAAAGACTAAATGACCTAGTGGCTTATATCTCATGTAAAAATTTAAAATATTGTAACTTTTTATGATCTTTGAGGATGTTCTTGAGCTATCTGTGTTGGTAGAAGAATGTCCAAACATCATGAATCCAATCAAAGAGAATAATGGTGACTTTATTAAATATTAATTTGAGAGTATGTGTCTCTCATTGGATGAGCTCATAAATGAAGTTGCTCCACTGGATGCTATGATGATGATAGTATTGAATTGCAGCAAAGTAATCTTGAATTGGTGAGTAATATGAATCTAGGAGTGATTCCCAACCTTTTCTCGTCAGGTATGTTCAATGTTTCCAATCATGTTCTCAATGTTCGTATGAGGTTCCATGAGATGAGTATGCTTTTGAATATGAATAATTTTCATTCTGACTGGAAGTAGATGAAAATAAATACAATAATGACAACATTTTTTTGCCTCTCGAATGTGAATCTATTCAAGCAGATGATTATTTCATCATGGAAATGGATTTCCTAGTTCTCAGTGATCAATAATGGGATAGCAGTAATGAAAACATTTCAAATCCAACGTTGTGATCGTTAAATTTTTATGAAGATGGAAACATTATCAACAAAAAATGGATAAATGAAATGGTTCTTGATCTTAAATCTGATTTTCTTCAAGAGGAAAACATTCTAAATGGGCTAGAAACTTTCGGTGTTCACTTTTTTCAAGAGAAGGATGATCTCAACAAGAAAATTGATGTCGAGATCAAGATAGAAAAAATGAGGAAGATTATATTTTAAATGTTTTATACCCAACCCTAAGCTCATTCTCTTTCCAATAGGCTGATGCAATACACATGACACACTGTGTAAGGAAGCATATTGCAAAAGAGCCACAATATGAGAAATATGATTTCTTGGTCCAATTGAGAAATAGATAAAATCAAGAGGGTAGTGATAATGTTGAAATATATAAATAATATTATAAGAATCAACCTGTGGGAGTGGTGGTTATGAAGTAGATAGAAAATGAAGAACAAATGTCTTGGTATACAAATGATAAGTCAAGTATGATTCAAAATTATCTTCATAGTAGCGGTGGAAAATCAGCAATTGGAAAAAACTTGGGAATCAATGAAAAAATAGAAAGTATATGTAAAATAAATAAATGAAATTAAATGAATGAGTAGATCATCAATTATAATAGCAATCATGCTAGATTTATCAAGAAGATCAGAAGAGGTTCTTACTTCAATGAGCCTGCCAATGGGTTTATGGAAGAAAGGAATCCAGTGTTACCCATTTACGGGTAAACAATCAGTCTAAATTAGTGCTTCAATAAAAGGAGATTGTCCCTCACAGGTATATAGGTGAATTAGGATGTTTTTTTTACTTCCAGTATTGTTATGTGTTTCCCTTTCCTGTTATGTGTTTGTTTTTTTGTGTGTGTATGTTCAGTGAAGGAAGTTTTTTGTGTATCTCTATGGTGACTCCATAAGTCCAACTGACAAGGAACTAATCCACACAATGTATTAATATTATAGGCTTCCTTCTTGCCTTTTCCTCACTTTTCTTGATCTAGAACAAGTCCCCAAGAAAATTCCAACTATTGTCATGCAAACGTGTTTCATAAAAATTTCAAACTTTAAAGCATGAAAACTAAGCCAAATTCAAAACATTTCCTCTCGAGTCTTCTTGAAACCCTCTTCTAGTCAATTTATTTGTTGGGTCATGTCCATATTGACCTTGCATGTACTTTCAAGATGATGAAAAATTAATTACAAGTGTTTGGAATGATGTGACAAGGTCAGCAATTTCATTCAGTGAAGTGCTTCCAATGACTAGTTTCTCAATAGGCCATGGAAGGCTATTTATGACCTTTCCAAGACTAGTGTACATCCTCTGAGATGGAATGAAAGGATAAAAATTACCCAAAGGTGGTATTGGGGAGATATGAACATGTTTGAAATAATTTAGGAAATTTTAGGAATTTTTTTTAGGTTTAAGGACAATTAGTGCAACATCAGGGTTTTCAGGTGTAAGAAGTAGGTACTCAAAATAAGTACCTTGACTTCACTGGATGATTCTAGGAGCTATGTAAGGAGTTAGAATCCAATGGAAGTATCTAATATCCCTATACATGATGGAAGTTTTAATTTTTTTTACAATACTCAAGTATATCTTAGAGTAACTCAATCTGTGTAGACATACCTTGTTGTCTCGAAGAAAAATGAGATATTTCATGGATTTACAAGATGAAATGAACTATGTGACCCATTCTATTCATATTTTAAGGCTATTTTGATTCAAAATAATATAAAACATCACCAAATAAGACCTTTTGGATCTCCAACAATATCATCTTCAAGATCTCTCTCTCTCTCGTAGGTACGTTTCCCACAGTTAAGTCAAATTTGCAATAGGACAGTTGTCACCTCCAGGATGAGGAAAATTTTTATGTCCCTATTATCCTTATCCTAAGAGGATATAAGGGAAAAAAACTCCCCACCCAAAATTTTTCTCTAGGTTCCTCACATGAGCATGGTAAGCTCTCTGCAGGGCCTGTCTGCTTATCTCTAGCCCCTCTCGTCATACAATTAGACTGTTGCACTTGTCAACACAGAGTGATGTCACACATTTTTGTCCCTCATACCCCTATTCCAAGGGAATTAAGGGGAAAATAAAATGTTCCCCTCTTTATCCCTTTCCCTTGTTTTGCATGTGATTATTTTCATGTTCTTAAGTGCTAAGACAAGCTTTTCCTCCTCACCTTCTCATCGAATCACAGTGTGCCACTTATCATCACCACATGAGGGAGATTTTTCCCCCTCTTGTCCCTATCCCAATGGGATAAATGACATAAGAAAAATTTCCCCATTTTATCCCATGTCAAAGTTCTCCATGTGACAGAGTCTCAGCCCCTCAGTGCTTATGGTTTGTTTTTCCTCACTTCCCCATCTTGCAATCAGAAAGTGACAAGTGGTAGGCCCAGAATGAGGATTATTTTCTTGAATATTTTCCCTATACCAAGGATAAATAGGGAAAGAAAAATTTTCCCCATGCCTATCCCTTTATAAACCCTAACTTTTCCCTAGTTGCTTCTACCCTTCCATAATTAAATTTGGTTGCCGAGTGACCGTCAAAGCATGAAAATGACTAACTGCTAAGAGTTTTCTCACTAATTTCAAGGTGTAATACATTTTTGAATGCATGAATAATTAAATTACCTTAAAACACATCAAAAAAATTGTTAAAATTCTTCCATAGCATCCTCGATTTCTAGAATCGATCTTTTCCTCATTGTCGGCAAACCAGAAAGTTGATCATACCAAGGGTTTGAGCTGATTTTTCTTCTTCCAGGCATCCCTATGATAACTAAAGCTTAGTGAATCCATTAATGGATTTGAAAACATATTCATATCTGAAAAACCTACTTCTGGAAATTTATTTTTCAATTTCCAAGAGTTCTATTGGGAGGAACACAACGAAATTTGGAACACGAGGTCGTCACGAGGAGACAAATTCAAAAATAATATTTCTGATACGAAACAAGGACATACTGTCCACTTAATAAAAATAACATATACCATCCCCATCCATCTACTAAAAATAGTAAGTCCTTAAAATTTCAAGTTCTGATCATTTAACTCATTTGGAAACAGTGAAGAACAACATAGAGGACAAAATTGACAATTTTTCCAAAAAAGAAAAAAAGTAAAAGGGAAATTGCTAAAAAAAACTCTCCAAAAAGGGATCAAGAATCATTAGTATATTTGAATTGAATTTTCCATAGGATATGAAATATCAAAATGGATAAAAACAACTTAGAATATTCCAAAATAGAAGTCTTGGCTAATACCTATTAAAAATAAAAAGTCTTAGTCTTGGATGCAAAAAATTGCAGTTGGCTGTAATTTCACTCTTATGACTACTTTTTAAAGTCTTCATAGAGTTGTATGATGATATCATAGCTTATAAAATAAAATTATAACTCCATAAGGATCTTAGAAACATCATCCTGGACATATTTGTGTCTAGGATCAAGGCAAAACATAGCAGGGCACATCAAGTAAAATCCAAAGACAATGTGCAACTAGAATGGATTTAAAAGGTGTCTATAACTCCATTAATTCATCAGAAGAGGTCATATTAATCACCATATTATATTGAATCAATCATCACCTCATCAAGGTGAGCTACTTGAATTGAGCTCAGTGAGCCGATTGAGCTGGTTGAGTTAAGTCTAGTGAGCTGGTTGAAATGGGAGAGTTATTTGAGTTGAGTTGAGTTGAGTTGAGCTAGCTAAGCCAAGTGAGATATGAAAGAGTTAATCCTTATTCCTTACAGAGATCACATCTCGTAGGTTATTAAATTCATATTTTTTAATGTTACAACACAGTGTGTAGGAAAGGAACACAAACATCAAGAGGTTTGTGCATCATGGACGATAATTATGAAAGCCTAAGGAGAAAGAGAGTGATCCTTGCTCTCATTGTGAGATCAAGAATGCATCATCATGATTCATTCCCATGTTTGTATCAAGATAACATCAGAAGGTATCACAAAATTGTTTCTAAACACTCATTTGAAAATCTGAGGTGTTTTTCCATCTTGCAGGAGGAGATTGTGACCACCATGCCTCATATTAGCAAGTTCTACATTAGAAGGAGCCTCTTCAACATATCATTCAATCCTTTTCCCTTATCTTCTTTTTTCCCTTTCTTCTAACTTTTCATTACACACAATCAAGTTATTTCATCATATTTGCTTAAGTGAAAATATTCATAAATTGTAAAGGTACTCTCTCAAAATTATAAGAGAGGTACTTAGTTTGTCTCTTCTAATGGAAATTGAAAGGTCAGGAATAGGAACATGAAGAGTCATATGGGGAGTAGATGAGAAGGAAATTCACAAGGCTATAAATTGGAATGGATTATCCATTCCAAAGGATCTTAAAAGTTTAGTTATTATTAGAAATTGTGGATTGTTGTAGATTGATTGAACTTTGTATTCATCACTAGATAAAAAATGAAAGCTACATTCGTACTTTTCCTTTACTCATGTTTCCTCTATTATCTCTTTTTTGCACCTTTGCAAGTATGGTGATCAAGAAGGAACTTCATGTTCTTGATAGATGAACCTTAATAATTGTGTGTCTCTATTTTGTTAGTCTCACTAATTTCTTGCATCATTCCTTACCTATAATTGAGTTTTGAAATACTTTGGTTATTGTGTGTGAAATCTAATAGTGCCCACTCACAATGATAGCCTTCCCTTTCCTAATTTATCCCCTTCATTCCTCATCGCTGAAATTTTCCTTTCTTGTACTCCGTACAAGCACTTTGCCACAAGTTCATTGAAGTGTTCCTTTATGATCCCTGACCTATTTTTCCATGCCACATCATTTATATAGGATTATGATAGTAGCCTCGTGAGTGTTTATGGAAACACATAATTTGCAACACAAAAAATTATTTCACCAAAACCCATGATCACAATGATTTTTTCCACCATATAGATAATTATTCAATATTTTTAGTGCCTACTTATTTTCATCTTGATTCCTTACCGAGCTCTCAGAATCATCTAGAGAAGTTAAGGTTCACCATTTGACTACTCATTCCTTGCTATTGAAAACTCGTTTATGAGAAAAATTTCCGTAAATTATAAAACATTTCCTAAATATTCCAAAATTTCTTCCAACACCTTCAATATTCTATGAAACCATCTCCATATTCTCAATACCCCATTAGAAATCTTCTGGAGGATGTACACAAGCTCAAAATTGGCCAAAATTAGCCTTTCTAGGCTTATAGGAAAACTAATCTTTCATTGCACTTCATTGAATGAACTCATGAACTTTATCACACTTCTTCACACATAGAGATTTTTTTACCAAAGAATTAATACTACCTCTAAGGTTAAGATGATGATGACACAGGAGGCAGGTTGGCTGGGGTGATTCAAGAGGGTCAAAAGGTAAAAAAAATACATTATGGTGGATTAGTTGTCATGGTTTATGTTTTGTATTTTTGGGATAATCAATTCACATGAAAACATGTATTTATTTATACATAAACATGATCACTTTCATGCTAGTATAGGTAAGTATATACTAGCACACTTTGTGGGTTAAACTAACGTAGATACTTCCTTGCGCTAGCGTTACTATTTCACTTTCTTCCACCTCTAAAAAGTAATAAATGCCAAAAATTAATTCAATTTTTGAATACTCATTGGACCATCATCGTCATGACCCCAATTAAACTCTCGAACCCGATCTGCATGATGAATACATGCTAGATATTGGGCCATTTGTCACACACACTAGAGAAAAAACAATGTATAACTAGAAAATCCTACTATCACAAATGACCAACTATTTATGCAATTCTCCATTTTTCTCCTATTTAATCCTTCAAAAATCCCCAATACAAGTCCATACTCCTAATTTGATCCGTTGACCCTTTTTTATCCTATATTAATACCATTTTACTTGTCTCTCTTGTGGAATTCTCTTCTTCCTCTTATCAACCGAATGTCCACCGCTTTTTCACATCAGCTATCCACTTGATGGGGAACTCCCTTAGTAAGATCCAGGCCCACTAGGGAATCCAAATGCTTCACTAGGGAAAATCAGGCATTCCACCACACTTCTTTATCATTTTTTCACCGCTATGCATGCATATACTATATTTAAAGGAATATTACTTCATAATAACACTTTAAACAGGGAAAATGTAGACACCCTAAAATAATGCATTATGCACTATAAACCTTTAAAACCATCTTATAATTAATTTACAGTACATTATGACCATTTTTGACCACTTTCAATCACTTTTGATATATTCCACTATTTTACAACATTTTCCCGAATAAACTTCTATCATTCCTTTTGCTCGTGCACATGGTATCAAATTATTGAAGATTCACACTATGAACTTTATTACACTCATGTCCCCCTCCTAGGATTAATTAATTAATATTTTCTCTCTTATTATTCATCCCCTATTTCATTAGCTATTTTCATATTAAAATAATTAAATAAATTCTACACATATCCATTTTCACCTGACCTCTTATATACTTTCACTTTATTAATTAACATCTCAAGTTAACTAGAGAAAAACAAATCAGTTAAAGGTAAAATCATTAAATATGTGAAAGAGGAAAAGTTTAGATCAAATAAAATCATGCATTTAAGTTAACTAAACATATCCCATAAATTGTGGCATTCCAAAATTAAAGCAAATCTCCCCAAAGCTAAAACTCACATCATTTTTTTGGGTGAATAAAATAAAAGGCATGCATTTAATACTTCAATGTAAAATATAAAAAATTAAAAGCACATGCCACCTTTTCCAACTCTATGAAAACTCACTCAATCAAGCTCAAAACAACATCTTATCTTTCCAATAAAGTTGGAAACTCAAAACAATTTCTCCAATCATGCTTTAGTTAGCTTTAGATCAAAAACTCAATCGTACAAATCAAGGATTTAGAATTCTCTTTCCTCGTCTATAAATAATTACTCATTCCTCTCCATTTTTCAGCTTTGGAAGATTTGATATTTTCATCGATATTGTATCAAATCGCCATTCATTTTTGCATGTCATTATGTTATCCAATTGATCACCAACCCATCAATTAAAATAATTCATTTAATCAATTTGATCGTAGATAAAATATAATTCCATTCAAAACATCTTTGGAGCATCCAACAACACTTGATCATTTATATTTAACAAGCTTGGTGCTTCATTCCAATCTTCAAAGGTCTCATCTGAAGTTACAAGGAAATATGAAGGAAGGACAAGGTTTGCACTTTTATGTAGGGTTCTCTTTATTATGTAGTATTTCTCTTGTACACACACACACACACACACACACATACACACACACACACACACACACACACACACACACACACACACACACACAAATAAGATATTTAGTTAGAGGGTTAGGTGATTGGGATGAGATAAATCATCCCCTTCGTTCACTTTAGGTCTTTCCCTACTATTATCATAGTGTCCTAGGTCATCATTTTCTCCCTCGTCGGTTGTTTATACATGAATCCCTTACACTCACATGTGTGGCCCTAATTCATTCCACTATCCATGCAGACACTAAAACATTTCCCTTAACCATGCAGGTGTGTGTGTGTGTGTGTGTGTGTGTGTGTGTGTGTGTGTGTGTGTGTGTGTGTGTGTGTGTGTGTGTGTGTGTGTGTGTGTTTATTTATTTTGTGTGCCTACTCACAAAACGAATAACAAAATCAAAAGAAATGAAATGTATATATATCTTGGTATATATTTGAGTATGTTTCGAGATATTCATCATCCTCCTTAGAAAACCCTAATAAGATAATTTGAGATAAATGAAAAGTGTATTAAGGGAAAATAAAAAAATAATTTCATTGTGCCTCCATGAATGCCCTTCTCCACAACCTGTACAATAAAATAAGAGGAAATGATAGAAAAATAAGATAAATGTAATGTAATAGAAGTTATAAGGGAAATTAAGGTTTATAAATTAACCTTAAGATCCATGGTGGGTAGTCCTTTTATCTAAGAGATATCAATCAACCTAGAATCACCCACTTTCCCATTTGGGGCAACTTGGTTGAATTTTAATATTCAAGTGATCTCATTGTAGAAATTTAGGTCAATAGGATTTATTTAAAATTAACTTAACATGATCTTTGGACAAAAGAGGCATGGGTCGATTTGGATGGGGCCACATGGGACCCATGCCCAATTTAACAAACCTAATCCTTATTTAAATCAAATCCTTACTTGGATAGACTAACACCATAGTGGGAAAAATAGAATTAAACATGATAACAACATTATTTTATGTAAATGATATTTGGTTCAAAATTAATTAACGTTATTACGTAAACTATAGTTTTGTATATCTTCATACTCCAAAACTTAATTATTTTATATAATTGAAGAACTTCAATTGACATATCCTATAGTTAACTAATACCTTTAACTTGTTTGGCTAAATCCCTTGGTGTAAAAATTGTGATTAAAACTCAAGTGACATTAACTGTGAAACTAATGATTTGGTTATCTTGTTCATCCTTAATCAACCTTAATTAGCGTATGCGAGTCTTGGAATAAATCTAGTCCTCCATAATTAGATGAACCTTTATTACACAATATTATGACGGTGTTTTATATACCCTCATGGTCAAGGAAATTGCAAATAAACTTAACTAGCCTTAATCACTCGAAAAATGGTATCAAGGTACACTTATTATTTTATCTAGTTCAATACATCTTTAGTAAATCTAATTGATTTGGGATAATAATAATTTAATAAATCATTTAATACTTAACTAACATTAAAAAAAATTGTCCCAAATTTCATGGGGTTTATGGATGGTTATTTTGGGTCTTTAAATCATTGGCACAAAAATGGTCACTTGGCATAAACCACAACATTTAGAGAGAGATCACTATATTTTCCTTTATACCATAGTTATCATATCCTTACATTGTTTCATTTCTTGTTTGATGGCTATACTCATCATATCCACTAATTCTTACTTATTCTTAGCCTTCCCAATACTTTCATTGATCATGTACCTTTTTCATACACATTTCATTACTTTTTCTTCCATTCCCCATTGTTTTTCATGCCTTGACCTTATATTTCTACCCAAAATTGACATTATTGACCATTTTCAATCGTGTCATGCTTTATTTTTCTAAATCCTATAAGATGGACCGCAAGTGATCACATAGTGCATATCCAAACTTTGACCTATATATAATCCTTTCGTCTTATTTTTTTTATCATCACATAATCATATATCATTTTCATAACGGACACACGTGCACATATTCACATTTATAATTATTATACTTGAGGTTTTGGACCTTTCTCTTTTTCATTTAGGTCGTCATAGCGATATGTAACTAGAGGTATTATAGTTAACCTTTCCCCTTCTCCACCCATAGAAATTATCTCTTGATGACATTGTCTATGGAGAGGATCAATGCATCAACAAGAAAACCACATGTAAATATTCATAACTTGTCTTAGTTCTTTATTTTTTTCATTATTATTTTGGAATTTTATCATTCATTACTTTAGATTAGAGTATATGTGTCTATTTACTTTAATTTATTACATTTTCTTGTTTGTATTAGACCCCTTGGCTTTATCCACCTCTCTCTCTATCAAATTATAATAGGATACCTCTGTTTCTTTTAGATGTAGGTCTTGAAAACCTATAAATATCTTAGGGTTGATATTACTATCCTCGATAATTTCAAACTTTGCACTCTTTGAATTTCATTTATATCTATTCATTGAGCTACTATTTAGACTTCCATACAATTGCTATAACTACATACATGTTTTAAATTTGACGATCGTCTATGCTCATTAATGATTTTTTAATGATGTGAATATTCATATATTACATTTCAAAATTTCAAAAATTGTATTAATAATAGAATCTTAAAATATATATATTATATTTGGCCTTCATTTTTTTAAATAGTATGTATTTATGCATACCAATATAATTTTTATCTAAACCTATATAGAAAAGGTCGATCATATTTTAAACATGCAAATTGGAAATAGTTATATTAAAAAATAATATATATTTGAGTTAAAAATTGTAAACACGTGTAAATGACGATCAAAAGAGATAATAAGTAAAAAATAAGTCACTTAAGTTGCACAAATAAAATCAAATAAATAGGATTTAATGAAAAACATTGTCAAAGTATACTATAGTGGTACTCTAGATAGCTAAGAGAAAACAAAATTGACCAATAGAGCATAAAACTAATTAGTCATTGATTGCCACTCATTAGTGTCTTGTATGGAGAGAGGGCCTATTTGTTCACATTATAGAGACTCCACCATCTCTTATAGAAAACAAAACTTACATATGTTTGAATTTAAAAATATGCACATGTATAAGATATAGAAACTTTATGTTTAGGGTTTCTTTGATGATTTCATCTATCAATGAACACTAAAACAAAATTTTGACCATATATTTCCTTAATACATTTCATACATGACGAATGAGACTATTATTTAAAATGCATATATATGTATTTAAAATTTGAGGCATTGGGAAAAGAAAAAAACTAATTTAATGCACATTCTTGGGTCCTCCTTTTATGTTATACCTCATTAATTAAGGATCATTTCAATTAATGTTTATGATTTGGTTAATAAATTTGAATAATATAATTTAATTTATTTATCACAGTGCTCTATATTTGTTTAAGATTTATTAGTTTTTTTGCGGTGGTGTGGGTCTTGAATTTGGGAGGGGGAATGTTATGTCAACATATCCATTACAAAGTTGAAACAAACATGAAATGTTGGAGTTTTCATCTCATGTTTGAGTGGGAGTGGTAAAAAAAATGTGAAATCAACAGTCTCATCATCATCTATAGTCATTAGAAAAGTACAATTCCCTATTCAATTTTTATCTTCAGAATTTACAGTATGTAAAATCAAGAATGCCTTTAAGCAATACAGTCTGATTATCTCAAAGAGGAGGGAGAATGCAATGTTGTTGATATTGTGTTAACTAAAACATGGGTTGGAGATTTGTCTGTGTAAGTAATCGAACAACTAGAACAAACACTAATGGCCTTTCTTCTTATTAAATTGGATATGATCAAGGTCATTATAAAATTCAAGATGTTCTAGGTAGAGTTTGGTGTAACTATCATCCAAATTTACTCTGTGATTAAAATTCTAAGACTAAGACTCCATACAAGTGAAATTTATATTTTATATGTTGACAAAAAGTTTTAGGCCAAGAGTCCATACAATTTCTTACATTGTTGAGTGCAAATTTCTCTCTAGTTTACAAGGATTTATTTCTAACGATAAAATCATTTAAAGGTGTATAGTGTAATGTGCATGTCTAAAATAAATTCTTAAATTTTTCTTAATTTATGATCTTATGTACTTACTCTAGGTTAAAGTGGTTGATTTCTTGCTAATTCTAGCAATAGAATTCATGAATAAAAGTAATATGCATATAAAAATTGAATTTTATTGAAATATAAGCGTGCTAGATCTACATACAACCCTAAAGAGAACTAAAAAGGATAAAATTGGAAGTAAAAAATATGATACTGATGATAAGGGAAAATATGGAAGTGATAATATTAGAAAATAGGAGGTGGGAACACAAAAAAATAAAAGCAATAGTCATTGACAATTACAAAATACAAATATATATATTGTTGATATGATGGGTGGTGGGTTGTGTATTAACTGGGAGGAAATGGGTGCAATTATTAGTATGCCACTTGTCAAGACATGTGTTGGATTGAAGAAAAACATGGTTCTCATGTTATTTACATATGTCCTCATAAATTCCTTTTTTTTTTTTTTTTTTTGAAATTTGGATTTATCCTTTTGCTAGAAGGAACTTTTAAAACCTTTTATCTTCTTATTTTGAGGGTATTTTAGAATATTTTTTATTTTAGGATGAAAATAATGATCTTAGAAGCCATGAATGTACGCTTTATGATTAACAAAAAAACTCAACATATTGTATATGCTAAGGAAGAAAAGGGTTTTGTTGAAAAAAATTTAGTTTTCTTACTTTTCCCATTCATTCTTTCCCCAAACTACTTTTTGTAGATGAATTGTATAATATTTTTTTCTTTTTTATGAGTATATATACTAGTATGGGAGAATTTCCCTCTCAACTCATGTCCACAGGTAAATTGGAGTTGTTAGACCCAAAAACTTTATCGACCTATGCTAATAACACCCTTAGGATTAAAGCCAAGAATTATTATGTCTATACACATGTTTCCCATCATCCAGACATTAGTCATAATATCAACACAAAAAACAAATAAAAATGTGTGTGGACATATTATCACCCATGTTATTCACTTTAGGTATAATTAAAATTTCAACTAGGGTGTTGCATGTAGCAACTAGACGACAACCTAGAAGAGTGGTTATATGAAGGGGATGAGATTGTGACCCACGAATTGGGTAAACAAAAAATTATACAATTATTAATACTATATTATGCCTCTAGTATGTTGTTATATGCATTATTCCTAAGTGCAAAAATTAGACATTGGTGACACCTCTCCTAGTCCTTCTATTGCTTTAAATTGATTTTGATTGTGACATTTTCTTATACTTTCTGAATTCATGATTTCTGGTCATGTCACAGAGATCCATCTCCATGTCTTTGGTTTGTTTTATGTTTCATTTCCTTGGGGTAGAAGCACCCACTAAAGACATTAACACCCGGGGGCTATTTTCCCTTCTTGGCACTTTTGTCTAACCTTGCTTATTTTTCAAATTACCACTTGGTGCCTCATTTTACATATTTTACATTTATTATTTCATGTTTTGGGTTGGCCTTTGGTGTCACTAAGTGTATAAATTAAATTAAAATATTCATATATATACACAACCTAATAATTACTCTAAGGGGCAATTGGGATATTACTTTCTATATACTACTTTGGTAAAAAAAAACATTTAAGGATTGTATTACTCCCTGCATAGGAAGGAATTCATAAATTTATCTTGGGGGAAAATTATTTCAATCATATTATCTTTGTGTGGCTGACATAAGGGAAATATAGCTTCAAGGGACATGATTCTATCCCACATACACTAAAACCACATGTAGTCTGAAATGTAGTGCAATGATGGGTGACAATCACATTGGGTGACTTTTGAGATTAGCCAACTCACACATATGAATATTTTATTCCATATAATGTGTGATTGAGCCTTATGTAGGTATTTATGGTTTATTTTGCGGGTACATGTGCGATAGGAAAACCCTAGAGTGAATTGAATGCAACATAGTAAATTGAAGGTGACATGATCAAACCCTAAAAGGACTAGATCCAGACTCAATTCTAGGAAACTAGTACCTCGTACATACACTAACACCTATGCTAGTATTGCCCCCTTCTAGATGACACACTCTAGTATAATTTTAGATTACTATCCTCTAGAAAAATCATATACTATCTAGATCCATCTTGTCCAATCATTATTCCACCCCAGATTCAACAAAAACAAAAATTTATTAGCTAAGTCACTTTTATCCTTTTGTTACTTGTAATTTTTTTCCATTTCATGTTGTATCTTTTATATTTCTGATATATATATGATTGATCCTAGTTCTATGATTAAGATTTAATTTTGTTAAATCATTTGGTGACCCCATTTATTAATCAAACCCTAGTTTTCCATAAGGTTCCCTCATCTTTTTCTTTGTGTGTTCCTAATGTCTTACCAAAACATGTTTAGTGATTGTATTTCTAAATCCCTTATACCCAAGTATGATCCTTTACCTATGATTAGTTTTCAACCCTGTTTTACAAATGCACAAGAAGAATATGAATTTTTTAATAATTTAATACCCCTAAGCCTACAAGTGACATTCCTTTTTCCAATAAAAAAGTTATAAACCCTCATAGTGATAGTAATATGTCTTCTCTTACTACAAATGATACATGTGTTGAGGATTTTGTTAAATTTTTAGATGAATAATGTTTTTCTAATGATTCTTGTGATACCCGTACTTATAATGATTTTTTAGATGTTATTCTCAATGGTATACTATCCTTGATTCTTATCCTATACATTATCCACTTACCTATGCCAAAATAAGTATGGGTGATTCTACTATTGTTGATAATGATGTTAATGATCCCTCTCTTTATTCTCAACAAATTTCTTGTCTATTTAATATTGTGCCCCAAAATACATATATTTCTTCCTCAACTACTTGTGTGTAACATAGTAATTCTAATACTCATATTTCTTCTCATGACGTGTTAAAATATATAAAGGTCAGTGACACACATGTTTCTACTCCTTATACTCCAAAATATATTGTACATAACGACGATCATAAAGATAGTGTGCATGTTTATTTTATTCCTTATTTTATTGAGCTTTTTGATAAAAGCGTGAAAACATCTATTTCTCTTTATTCTTATTCGAATGTTCATACTTATAGCTATCCATTTCTTGATCCTAATATTATCTTCTAACCAAATAGTGTACATATGGATACTCATAATGGCAAGATACAACCCCTTAATGAACCTCTTAATGTTTATGCAATCCCCCCACAATAAATCCTTTCTCTTATGCATGTTGTAGGTGATTTATAAACTAAAATTCATACTCTTACCCTTGAGAGTAGGGCCTATTATGATAGTAATGATAATAATTCTCTTCATGGAAATCATATTCCTAAGAAGATCTACAACTCACCTTTTCCTAAGGTTTTTTACTTTTCCTACTTTTAATTTTTTTAATGGAATGGGTAATCGTTATATGCATCTTAAGGATTTTATATATGAATTCACATTATAATGATAGGTTACTTCTCAAATAATTTCCTAGTAGTCTTACTGATATTTCTTCTCATTGGTTTCATCACTTACCTAGTGGATCTATTAATACTTATCTTGATATGGAAGAAGAATTTCTTAGACGTTGAATCTATTACAATTATTATTTTTAACTACTGATTTAGAACATGATATAATTAATGTACATTCTGATACATATTATTCTATCTCTTCTACTACTCCTCCACCTAATACATCTTATATTCCTCCTATTGAACCACCATCATGTTCCCCATATCCCACTAGACATACTCATGATAATTCATCCAATTTTTTTTATAAATCCACGACGCTTCAATCCCCATCCTAAGCATGAGACATTGTAATTTTAAAATTTTATTAGGCCTCATGATATCTTACACACTTTGATTGATGATTAATCGATTCGGTTAACTTATAATGAGCACCATCTTCCTCATCGGTTATGACGTAATCATAACCAACTATTTTGTAATTTATACATGATTAATGGTCATAGAGACAATGATTTTTATGTACTACATAATAGACTTTAGTTTTTTAGGAAAATGGTGTCATTTATTTTCACGCATGTCATGTTGATCAATCACATTCTACCATGACACAATGCCAAACATTGGCATCTGTTACTTTGAATACATCTCGTCCTCCTAAGGTCATTTTGTATATTCCTCCCTTATTTTTGACAACACATGAGATGATTACCCCACTTCTTATTCAGTCAAAACCTAAATGGGTCAAGAAGGAGAACCAATTTCCATTGCATGATTCACATCTTCTTATTGTTTCTACAATCACCTTGGGCTTATCATTCGACACTTACACTCATGATGCGACATTATTATCATTTGAGTTGATTGTGTATAGTCGTCACCTTCTTTATTGCTAGTTACTATATGTTATTTAGTGTTACATGATTTCATGCCTATTTTATACATGTATGCCACTATTTATTTTATGTCGCTACACTTTTAACACACATACAATAATTCTTTCATTATCTTCACCATTGTTATTACTATGAGAACAATTGAATAATTAAACCGCTTTCATTTCTATATATATATATATAATCATCATACTACTATCAACACATATAATATACTCTACTACATCATCAAAAAAGACAATATATAATATCCTTAATAAAAAATTCAACAAACATCAAATCAAATCATCGACAACTCACACAAATAAACAATGCACATCATCATCTCATCAAAAACATGACCTCATCACACACACACACACACACACACACACACACACACACACACACACACACACACACACACACACACACACACACACACACACACACACACACATAAAATGTTTTGATATACAAAGCTAGGGGACAGTGACCACTAAAAAATATATCATATATCCCCATTTATATTAATGGAGGAAAATATGGGAGATCTCAAACTCAAGGCTTCACCACTTATTGAGTGCATGGAATATAGCTCAAGTATGAAAACACATAAGGATTGGGTGCGCAGGAACCAGACGCGCTAGATGGTGCTGGATCATAGAGGAACATGAGTGCGCCATAATGGTTTGAATTCAGGACTTAGCCACTTTTTATGGGTTAAGGCTATTTTAAGAGATGGAGTGATACGCAAATGAAAACATGAAGACTTGTAGCTCACGCAAGGCTATTTTGGGATGTGTAGCAACTTGAGCACCATGCATAGTTTTGGTTTAATAATAGGATTTATACTTAGATTTAACTATAGGAAATCTATTATTAAAGTACTTGCATACTTTTTTATTCTCTTGTAAAGGCACATGGCTATTATTAGCATGTGAAATTTTTTGTAAGGTGCATGGGAGGTGAAGGGAAAGTCCCCACCCCTATATATATATATATATGTATGTATGTATGTATGTATGTATGTATTGATTTGCACGTTTTTGAGAGACCGATGATTGTAGAGTTATGTTGCAGATTTGTTACGGCTCATAACCATGAAAATTAGATCTTGAATGTATGAAGATTTTATGTTTTGCAATATTTAATATAATAGATTGTATTGGATGGATATTGGTGTTAAATGTGACTGAATATGGTTCTTGCATGGTAAATCTCATTATAATAATTGTTTATTCAATCTTTCATATATTTTATATCAACATATAGTTCATGCACTATTGTTTAATTGATTATTAGTTATGGATCTAAGTTATACTTGTAATCATGCTAAAATTATGGACAAGCAACTATAAAGAGGGACCTAGCACCCTTACGTGCTTCAGATGAGCACTCAGTTAAGGCTAAGCGATGTGCTAGTGCACCTTGGGCTAATTACAGTGAATTCTAGGATGCATCATTGGTTCCATTTCCGAGACCTCTTTCTAATTTTTTTTTAGGATGTTATGTGATGAAGACATACTGATTGACCTTAGCTAGTATTGAGGAGTGGTTAGTAGATCTAGAAGAAGAGTATACCTATAGATTCAACACTGGACCTAATTTTAATACATGCGCGTGGGTCAAGCAGAATCTGTATGATGTAATGTATGAGATGTTATTTACTATATTTCCTATAGAGATGTACAAGTGGCTAGTTGCTTATGAATCTAAGAGGAATTGGAGGTTTCACACACTTTTTTGGAAGTAGGAAGAATTTTGGGCATTGTACAATGTAGATCTAATTTGGACACATTTTGTGGATGTTTGGTTCTGTGGTGTTTTTAATAGTTATATTCTGGAATACGTAGTTTCAATTTAATCTTGACCAGAGGCTTCTGAGTTTTAGTTTTTTCATGAGCCCATAGGATTGTATTTGCGCAGTATTCCACTTGCAATCAAGATCCTAGTTGTAACCTTGGATTTAGAAAAGAAGCTAATGGATAACTAAATCCCACCACACGTGGGGGTAGGATTAGGTTTGGTAAGGATAGCACACCTAGTAGTAGAAAGAAAGAGAGAAGAAAGGTGTCTTGAGTTAAATGAGGCACATGAAAGGGATTTAGAGATTTATTGTGAATTTGCGGAACATATGGCATTTTGGAGAGAGATGGCTCACAAAGGATTTAGGGCTCACGTAGAAGACGTGGATCCAGAGCATCTGAATCTCTCGCATTTGGGAAAGTATGGTATGGAACCCTCTTCATTCTTAGATGAGAGTGCACCAGTAGAGAAAACATGGGCTACAGGTGCGCATATGAATCTACCTATAAACCTAGCCCTTACACTTGGTTTTCCAGTTTCTACAACAATCACTAATCAGCAAACTAGTATAAGCAGTATAATTGCAGGAGATAGAGTTAGTTTGCAATCAAGTGTAGGTGTTAATCAGGGATTTTATTCATCTATGGTGTAATCATCGTCTAATTTATTTGGAGGACCAGTTAAAGGTATCTTTTTTGGCACATCATTGGTATAGAACACAGGCACACAAAACCTTGGCATCACATATGGAAGTAGTGCAAATTCGTAGACTGTGGGCGTTCATTTTAGGAAAACTGTAAGGGAACAAGGTAGTACATCTTTTGGACTACTACCTAATGGAGTAGGTAAGATTGTGAGAATCAGGTGGCTTAGGTGCTAGTATCTCTAGTGGATCTAGAGGTAGTGGGAATACAGGAGGAAGTATGGGCTCTAGATCTGGTGGGCAAGGTCTGCACCATCCTCAACAAATTTATATGGAGATGTATCACCATATTTGAGAGTATAGAGCAATTCGAGATGAAGTTGATCATGTGCATATGTTTGAAATAATGTAGTGTGCCAAGGGGATTACATCTCCAAAGTGCAAGGCTAGTTAGTTTACAACTACATTACAGTGGCACGTGTATAGCTAGTATAGAAATTTTGATCCTGATCAGACTTGTGTGGATTATACAGCATTGCGAGATGATTTCTTAAAGTAATTTTATATCCTTAAGTTTGAGTAGAAAATCATAAGTGTTCTCAAGGTTATTAAGTAGGGTACTACTGAGAGTGTTTAGGAATATGATGCTCAGTTCAAAACTCTTCTGTCTAAGTTATCTTATCATGTACATGTGAGCGAACAAGCACAATGGTTCATTGGAGGACTGATCATGCCTTTCAAGAGAGTGTTTTCACATAAAACTTATATAGATCCACGTGAGGAACTTGAAGCAGTTCAATGCGCTGAGGTGGTAGGAAGTGTGGATACAGGAGTGAGCCCATTCTTAAAAGATAAAATTGTATCAATGTCGAAGCATTTGGAGAAATTATCTACTAATTCGGTGCATGAGACATGTAGCAGAATTTGGTGTACAAATTTTGAAGTAGAGGTGCATACTAAGGATATGTTGCCTCGTAAATCGGTGCTCTCTTTGTTGCTGGATTACGAGATATGTCACTTGTAGCACAGTTCAAGCTAGTGCCCATTATTGCTGCATGCAATAAGGAAGAATGTATCTATTTATTGTAATATTTACAAGTATTCCACTCATGATACTGAAGATTATAGGTTGATTGATCAAATACATGATGCCCTTGATGTTGGTGTTTGAAAAATTGGTGTTAAAAATAATTCTAAGGAGAAAGGTGAGCATCATGACTATGATCATAATGAAGTGCGCTCTTATGGAGGCCTGTGGTAGAGGCCAAGGATACCGTGGTGGATTCATAGGTCGAGGTCGCGGGGGAGGTAGGAGTGATTTCCCTCATGGAACCTATTATACGTGTGGATATCCTAATCACTACAAGCATGAATGTCCACAGAATATTGTGTGTTCTTTCTGCATAAAGAATCATAGATATGAAGAGTGCCCCAAATCGTATGAAAATTTGAGCAAGAAACATAAACATGAAAAAAGGGTGTGGGAATGGTTAGAGTACAATGTGTCATATAATATCAATGGATGACGAGGCTAGCGTCGTATCCTGAGTTGGTAACTATAAATATTACTACATGCACTGAGGTTGTGCATGCCAGGGAAGCTCTGTAGCAGAAGCCTATTATTACTAAGGAGGAAGTCCTACATGCCAAGTATCCAGACCCTATGCATTAGAAGGAGGTCTATCAAGAGACCATGGAAGTAATTCAGAATTTACAGGGTGAGATACAATGTTTGAAGGAACAATCATGGAAGTTGAAACAAGAGAAATCAGTTGATCTGCATCATACAGATGTTGATGATTTGAAATAGGTTTGCAATATGTTGTGTCAAGAGAACATTATTCCTTTTTTGGGGATCTAGTTGAAGGGGAACATTCCATGGATTGGGACTGATCATGAGAGACAAATTTTGCATGTTAATCTACCTTCAAATAGTTTGGATTATGACAAAGAGTTTTCTCTGAATGTTGATGTTGATGGTTGGATTTTTAGTAACATCTTGATTAACACAAGTGTGGAAGTAAATGTACTCGCCTTGGATGCATGGGTTCATATGGGTAGACCTCTATTGCATCCATCCTCTAATGTGTTGTTCATGACAAACCAAACTAAGGCAACACCCATTGGATTTTTAAAAGATGCATCCATTACTTTCCAGAGGGGCAAGTGTATTGGGGACTTCGAGGTTTTAACACTTGTTGAAGCAGACAATTTTCTAGCATTACATGGGTGCCCTTGGTGTTATCCAAACAATTCTAACTTGCATTTCAACAAGGGGTATATCATTTTTTAGAATAAGGAAGAACGATTTATTATACCTCTAACAGATGGGAAGTCTACACTTTATGTAGAGCCTTTGAGTGAGGAAGAATTGAATAGAACTTATGTGCACACCATTCCGGAAGCTCTTGAGCCAATAAAGGAAGGAGATCTCTAGTGGGATGATACACAGTCCATGAGTGATACTACAAGTGTTGCATGTGATAATTTGGCACACAATACTTATGAAATGGTTGGGTGCGAATTGTGAAGTACAGTTGCGCATGTTAGTAAGCCATGTTGTATTAAGCACTTAAGCAGTAGTCAGGTACCAAATTATATCAGTTTAGATAATCCATAAGTATTCCTTCTTGCTATGACAATTCAATGGAAATTTTAGGTGGAAATAAGGAATACGTTATTTTATACTCTGCGTAGGACAATAGCGTGCTAGTGGGTTGTTCATCAGGATAATCTCTTGGAGTGGAGAGAAGTAAGGATTGATTTATATAATTTGTTTCTAAAAAAGAAATTCACCTACACAGATCTGTGTATTTCATGGTAATGATATTATTCAGCACCATGTTCAACAGTGTGAGAGACTCTAGACATCGGAGTAGGAAACTTTACCACCTTTGTTGTGGGTGCACAAGTTTTACTTCACCTTGCAAGGTTACGCACATGTGTGGTACATCTATGAAAAATTGAATAGATAAACTAGAAATTGGCAAGAACTTATTGAAGGTATGGCTAAGACCTTTGACTACTTTTATTCTATACCTCCGGTGAATGAGGCATTGCAAGTTATGAAGTGTTTAACTATGGGAAATAGTTCAAAGGATGAAGAGTTGCTTCAAGAACTATTAGGAGAATCAGACTTGGTGGCGCATTTTAAGAAAGAAGAAATATATGTTGAATAGCTTGGGAGCACCTTCCTAGAAAGAGAAAAGGGTAAGATGATTTACATGGTTGATAATGAATAGGTAGAGAACTTGGAAATTAAGCACACAGAGGGCACGCGTGAAGTATTGGATAGTACAGATGAGAAGGTGTGCACCTATCATCAGCCTATAAAGACCAATAAAGTGAATATTTGAATATATACTGAGCCTAATGAAGCTATTATAGGGGTTTACTGGTCTGAATCTAAATATTCTAAGATTATTGAACTACTGCATGATTTTCAAGATTTTTTTCCCTAGAGGCTATGATGAGTTAAAAGGAGTGCATGAATCATTGGGAGAGATGAAGATAAAATTAAAGGAAGGTGCACACCCACTTCAAAAGAGGACTTATAAGATGAATCCAAATTTACATGTCAAGGTGAAAGAAGAGATTGAAAAAATGTTAATTTATGGAATTATTATACCTATTGAGGAGTCTGAATGGGTAAGCCCTATGGTGATTAGTATCAAGAAAGATGGCAGAATCAATATTCGTAAGGATTATAGGGAATTAAATGTAGAATGTGTAATTGATCCATTTCCCACACCCTTTACCGAGGATATCTTGGAGGGAATGATATTAGGCATGGCTAACATTGTCTAGGTTTTACAAAATGAAAAATAAAAGATGACTCGGGATGAACTAGTTGCCATAATGACAAACATCTCAGAAAAAATAGGTGAGGTATTAAGTGATTGGTAGGCATTAGAAGAAAAAGTTAAGAATGAGTATCCAAAATTGATCCTACCGGTAGAGGAGCAGAGCACCGAGTAGTACTAAATTATTTTATTCTTTGTTCTTTATTCATTATTCATCATTCATTGATTCTTAGAGGGATAAGATTTGTTTCCCATTGTCGGGGATGGAAATTCAGTTAGTTTGGGGTAATGTTGAGTGCATGGAATATAACTCAAGTATGAAAATGCATAAGGATTGGGAACCCAGGAACCAAGCATGCGGGAAGGCATAGAATCATAGAGGAACATGAGCACACCATAATGGTTTGAATTCAGGACTTAGCCACTTTTTGCAAATCAAGGCTATTTTTGGAGATAGAGTTTTGAACATGCAATAATTTGAATACTTGCAGCTCACGTAAGGCTATTTTGGGATGTGAAGCAATGTGAGCACCATGCAAATTTTTGGTTTAATATAAGATTTCTACTTAGAGTTAACTATAGGAAATATGTTATTAAAGTACTTGCATGCTTTTGTATTCTCTTGTAAAGGTGCATGGATATTATTATAATCTATCCTATTTTTGGAAGGTGCATGGGCGATGAAGGGCAAGTCCCCACCCCTATATATGTATTGATTTGTATGGTTTTGAGAGACCGATGATTATAGAGCTATGTTACGGATTTGTTAGTGTACATAACCATGGAAATTGGATCTTAAATGTATGAAGCTTCTATGTTTTGTAGTATTAAATATAATGGATCATATTGGCTGGATATTGGTGTTAGATGTGATTGAATATGGTTCTTACATGGTAAATCTCATTATAATCATTGTTTATTCAATCTTTCATATGGTTTAGATCGATATCTTGTTCATGCAATGTGGTTTAATTGATTATCGGTTATGGATTTGAGTTATACTTGTAATCACGCTAACATTCTAGAAAAGAAACTATAAAGAGAGACCTGGTACCCTTGCACACTTTGGGTGAATGCTTAGTTAAGGTTAAGTGATGTGTCAGTGCGCCTTGTGCTAATTACAGTGAATTCTAGGCTTCATCACCACTCAAGCTTTGTTTTTGTGCTCATGAGTGCTACACCTCAACCCAAGTCTGTAGCAACTCTTCTTCAACCACCACCCATGTATATTGACCCTCGATATCTACATATCACTCAAACATGTCTTGTACTGGGCTACCTCCTCCCATTAATTTTATCACTCGAGATAACTTTTCCCTGGCCTCATCACACTCTAATTTCAATACCACACATGTGTCTTCTACCACCGCTACAGGATCAAAGGTATGGACATGTTCAACAACAATGTGATAAACCCTCTTCAATAACCCCCTCTAATAAGGAAATTTAGGTGCATGTTGTAGGTCAGTGTGTGTATCATTGTATTCAAGATCAAGATCTAATACTCATCACCTTTAAGTCACAAATCATATTATCATATCATCATTACAGTACAAAAAAGTATGAATCATACTATTCCATAATCGTATCATTAAATTGTCATTGTTACTGCATTACCCTTGAGGGAAGTTTATTTTTCTACTACCTCCTCTTGTGCATACACATGGTGGCCCTCCTACTGCATCCACCACTACTATAAATAATATTTTCCATTAGTACTTCTCCTACCATTGAGTATAGGTTGGTGTACACTTTGTATCATCAACATAGATAAGCACTATGTTTGGATCCACCTCATTCACATATGTAAGGAGTAATTGGGGTCCTATAAGACTTGGCATCACTCCCACTCTCCTCACCACCCAAATTTATTTTTCCATATATATGGCTTAGGAGGTGCATCCCACACTATCCCAAACTATCGTGAAACCCCCTCATAGTGAAATATCTCGGCTACTCCTGGGAATATTTCCTCCAAACACATTGTATGACATATATAATGAATATTAATGTTATCCTCTACCCACCCACCATAGTATATTTACGACATTCATATAATTGGTCTTAGCCCCATCTGATCTAGGATCGACCTATATGTCTTGGTATTAAACCATCAACTTCGCAGATCAACCTAACTAGCTATAAAGATCTCCCATCATGCCCAATCCACTTGTGTCCCACTTGGGAGCCTCACAACCATAATGTGCTCATATGCCTATATATTCAATAAGGTGATAACAACAATACCACCTCAATGGTCCTCATATGTGAATCAATAAATGTCCTTATATAAATGTGTTAAAACACAATGACTCCATGCATATCGAGACCCATACTACTCAATGCACTCATAAATATCATGCATATGCTAGGATATTGGTACTCCACATCCATCCATATAAAAAAAAAGGAAAAAACCACCGCAATAAACTTCCATAAATGTGGAACCCAAAATCTCACTATATCATCCAAAGTCATTGATAAATCTGCATGCACACGGGTCCCTATAAAATACCTCCTACATGCTCTTATATTCTTCCATGTATCACCTAGGGGCATCACCTAGATTTTATCTCCTACTACTAAAAATCACAAGATGTGATACACGTCCTTTAATGTCACTTTTACCTCTCTAATAGAAAGCCAAAATACGCATGTGTCTACCCATAATCTCTCACAAAGTTCCCTTATCAGATGCATATTATGGAGCACCTCCGCCTAACTACTCACAAGTCATATCCCATCCCTATAAAAAAAAATCCACTCATCCTCCTCTAGGCCCAAACCCAATAATGTGGTCAAATTTCTACCCACACAAAACTCCCAAAAATGAATGTATTTGTGCATAACGAAAAAAATCAACAAAACCACTTATTAGTTTATAAACTTATCTAAAATTCCCCAAAAGAAAATATAGTTTTCTAAAAAATTAGGACATGAGCATTTGGAATCTTGGACACTAGCATCCACTACTTGGATGGTAGTGTCTAGAACTAGATTATACCCTATAAAGGATACAACCGGCCCCACCGACTCCATCTTGGATAGAAACACTAAGATTTTGAAAAAATAATTAATTTTCTAAAAAGACCAAAATCCTATAAAACCACTTAGTCTACCTTCAAAAAGCACTACTTACCAAATAATATGTAGTCTACATCGATATAGCCTCCACAACCCTCTTGAATCTTGTTAGAGTCACCTCTCATGCACGTGGCATGATTATAACCCAAATATCAAATCACAATCACTTGATTTACAAATGAAAATACCATTCACTTTTCATACTTACTATTTACAATAAATTCTATTTCCAACACAACTCCTAAGCCCCTATAGTTTATTCTACCACAACTAATATGGAGATACAATTCAATCCATATCTTGAGCCTCATTCATCTATTTTCAACACCTTTAGTGGCATTAGAACTGTATTTTATGCATTTACCATGTTGAAAATTCATTTCTACATTTTTATATGCTTTTTTGTATACATTTAATATGATTATCTCATAAGCTATATATCATACTATACACATCTTTAATTCATCTCCAATTGGTCTTCCTATTTTCTTTCAGCTCATGGTTTGAAAATTATCTTCTCAACCTTTCTCCAAAATGTGGAAAACATTTAGGGTTATCCTATCACCCCTCCTAGAGAAAACCAACAAAATCTCTAAGACAAAATGCATAATCACATTACATAGTACCACTTTATTTTCAATCAATCATGGAACAACATTGAAATCCTACAAAGTTATCACTCAAAATCATAAGTTTCAATCTATTTCAAGCATGAAACTACCTCTGATTTTAAAAATCCACCCTCAAATTACCTAGTCTAGGGACAATTCATTTTTATAAAGAAAATTAGAATCAGTCAAATTCAATAAAATACTATTATTCAACAAATATACACTATTTCTAATTATATGTCAGCAATATCAAATTTTCTCATAGATGACCTAAATCGGGAGCTAATCCTTACTATCTTATCGAGCATTTTTATATTTGAGAAATTTTTCACCCTTATACCATAAAATGGGGACAGTCAGACATCATTTCATATCCTTATTCACTTTACAAGGGTTTTATATGATTAGTATGCAAGGTAATAATTTGTTCGTTTCCATAGGCAACAATGGAACCTCTTTTAAGGAGGTGTCATGGTAGAGATAATATCTGGTCACTCTCCTAACACTCTTCCTCTAACGTCAAGATGCTAAAATCCTTATATTATTCACATTGGTTTGGTAATTTATCACTCTCAATCCCTTCTATCATTTCTAAGGTTCAAAAGTTTCTATATCTACATAACATGTTTCTGTCCAACTACACCTTTGTGATAATACACTCATCTTGCATGGATCAGAACGATGATCCATGATTCACCACATTGTGATTCTTACTTTTGGCCTACCTTAGTTATAAAATCTTTGGCCCTTTATAGGTATGTTCTTCTTATATCCTTTATTTTATTCAATTTCATCCAAATAGCATAAATGGGGGTCAAATGTAGACAAAAAATTGTGCACTTATTACTATTATATTTTTTCTTTAGTATGTTGTTATATGCATGATTCCTAAGTGCAAAAATTAGACACTGGTGACACCTTTCCTAGTCTTGTAGCTTTCAATTGATTTTGATTGTGACATTATATTTTACTTTCTAGATTTATGCTTTCTAATTATGTCACAAGGATCATTTTCCCTACTATGGTCTAGTTTATGTTTCTTATCCTTGGGACAATAGTGCCCAGTAAGGACATTAATGCTTGGGCACTAGTGTTCCTTCTCAACACTTTTATCCAACCTTTCTTATTTTTCAAATTTCCACTTGTCACCTAATTTTGGCTCTTTCCTAATTCTTATTTCATGTTTTGGGTCGTCCTTTGGTGTCACTAACTGTCAAAATTCAAACAAAGGATTCATATATATCCATAACCTACTAACTACTCTAAGGGTAAATTAGGCTATTACTTTTTATCTTCTACTTGAGCTAAAACAACACTTAAGGATTACATTCAGATTGCATTATTCACTACATAGGAAGGGAAATTTTTGAACTCCATCACACACATTTATCTAGGGGGAAAAGTATTTGTATCCTATTATCTTGGTTTGATTGACACAAGGGAAGCCTATATTCAAGAGAAATGATTCTATAAAACACACACCATAACTACATTGATTCTGAATTATAGTGTAACACTCAATGAAAATCACATTAGGATTACCTCTGAGGTCAGTTTGAGTCAAACATATGCATATTTTATTATATCTTATATGTGTTTAAAACTTATTCAAGTAGTTTTAAGGTTTTTTTTTATAGGTGTAGGTGTGATAGGAAGATAAAATCTTTTTGAGCATATTATTTTTAGTAGGAGGTCATCCATTATCCATTCAAAGTACAGAACTGGTCCTAGCATAAGCACATCAATATGAACCTTGTTTTAGGATAGTGTGGGAAAATGACAACTCAATTCTTGTAGTGATTACTCCTAAGGGTATCTCTCAATATATATAGCTTCAATCTATTAGAAATATTGTCATCATCACCAAATAGTTTGCATCACAAGAGTAGGTAAGGAAATATTCTTATATGCAAGGCCTTATGCTCAGATCATGGCTCAGACAGGGAAGAAAACCTTCTCGTATGCCAAATAAATTATCCAAAAGTGAGTTTCATGAAGGGTATTTAGATATAATTATCCTACTAATTAAGGTTATGTGTAAATAAACAACAAATGAGTTATAGTATTGAATGACTAAATTCATCCTTGTCGTCACTGAAGGGAACCAAGTAATAGATTGCAGTCAAATTATCAATAATACCATTCATCAGTAATTTTTTCAATTATCTTCCTCCAAGAAGTTCACCATGACTTTGTATCTTGTATATGCTCTCACTTGCACAAGACCCTTCAAGGGCCTAATTTCTTCCCTTAATTCCTCACAAAAATTTCTCGCCTAAGAGAAGTATCCTAAAATCACTCAAAAAGAAAGTAACCATAACTTTTTTACGGTGAATGATGCATTCACTATTTTTATCTTCAGAATTATCGAAGTTGATCTGGATCTGAGAATATCCTCCCAAGAAGAGGAAATGATTGAGAAATACGGGAGCTACTTCACTCAGTTTCCAACCTTCACCTAAATAAGGGTATGAGAATTTGATCTTACTCCTCGTA